>SRPN01000307.1:0-28603 GCA_018360045.1 Claviceps capensis | reverse complement strand
GTATAGGGGAGTGACGAGAGGATCGTCGACAAGTGAATTTTGGGAACATCGTGAGGGAGGAGAAGAGGATGAAGAGGGGACGCGTTGAAAATTTTTCGCGTGCGGTGCTGGCTGGTGCGTTTCGCGCCACTGAACCGAGTTACCGTTTTGAAGACGTTTTGAAATACGTTAATTGTGATTAAATTGATGACTTGACCCTGACAAAATCTTATCTCGAAGATGATTAGCCAGGGAGAGGGTCAGGACTCAGGTGTGAGAGAGGGTCAAGTCAGTGACAGGGGCGTGGGTCAGTTGTTCTATACGCTCGCTCTTCGTTGAGCACCTCGATCATGCCGACGCTTGCGTAGGCCGGGTGGGAGTGTATGCGCCGCGTCATCCAGCCGAGCCACTTCTCGGCGCGGCCAAAGTCGTAGTCGTTGAAGAAGCCCGCGGGCTCGTTGTTTTGGCCGGTAAAGGCGTCTTGCGCCTGGCCGCCGGGCGCGCCATGCAGGTCGATGATGACATAGATGCCCAACTCTGCTGCCTTTTGCACCACCGCATCAAGATGAGGCAGCATGCGGTCGCCATCCGCAAAGGGCTCGCTGGCTTTGTCGACAATGGCTGTGTAGGACCAGTAGCCGATGGGTATGCGGATCGTGTTGAGCCCGACGTCGTGTACTGACTGTACGGTCGCGGGCGTGATCCATGTCCTCCAGTGTCTCTCGAATCTGTCGTTGCCGGTCTGCCGCTTGTTTCCGCCGTAGTTTCGAAGCATACAGTCGAATTCCGACGCTGCGCCGTTGCAGCCCATGACGTTGTTCCACTCGTTGCTCATCAACCAAGGCTCGCAAATGAGCCAGCCTGACCATGTTTTCAGCTTGTGTTACTTCGTATCTCAGGAAACACAGTTTGCCGCACGCACTGATTCAAGACACTCGGGGGGAATAGGCACTGCAGTGGCACGTTACTTACCGCCAAAGTTGACGCCACGAATCTTGTTAATGCCGCTGGATGGCGACGGCTGAAAGCGCTTGCCGAGCTGATCGAAACGAGCTGTCTGGTTAAAGGCTGCCAGCTCGTGCTCATGGGGGAGTCAGGCCGAGAT
The DNA here is from genome assembly GCA_018360045.1 of Claviceps capensis. Taxonomy (NCBI): domain Eukaryota; kingdom Fungi; phylum Ascomycota; class Sordariomycetes; order Hypocreales; family Clavicipitaceae; genus Claviceps; species Claviceps capensis. Next base: position 27,519 of record SRPN01000307.1, on the reverse strand, counting down.
GGCGGTGGCTAGCAGCGTCGGGACGAGAACAGAGCAATGCATTCTGCTTACTCTCTCCGTTTGTCACACAGTCTCTGCTATGCTTGTAGTCTTCTGTTGGTGGCGACAGATGAGAATGTACGGCGCTTGGTTTAATATCTCCTTCCGGACAACCCAAGTACGCTATCATACAAGCTCGGATGAGTGCCTTGCTTGTTTATAAAGAGCATGTTTGGAATTGAAACACGGAGGGTTTCTCCGCCGACAACAGGCCTACTGAACGATTAAGGTTGCTGCTAGAATCGTACTATAATCTACCTAATTAATATTTATTGGAGATGCAGCAGCAAGGTCGGTAAGCACAGACGGTAAGACGGGCAAATTGGGGTCCGCCGGAAAACCAGGCAAGCTTAGCCTATGCCGTACGGGTATGTAGCATTGTAGGAGAACCTGAAATCCCACCACGTCCAGAATTGAACAACATTATCCACAACTGGGAAGGACGAGTTGTAACTTGTGAGAGGCTTCTGGCGCAGTAAAATTGAAAAAAAAAAAATCACAAAAAGTCCACGAGGGCATGTCTCCGCTATTTACTGACCCGGGGAGGGGGACCATCTGGCGTCGCAGACGCCTAGCCGATGTCTCACTACGGCGAGGTCGAGATTCGACATCGAGACTTTTTCTGAGCGCATATGATGAGCCATTGTTTCATTTGGAGCAAGAAGCAAGAAGCAGAGGGAGAGCATTGCAGCCCTCGGACATGTAAGCCTGAGATCCATATGAGATGTACATTGTAGAGCAGGCTTCTCATGACTCGAAGGGGAAATAGAGCCCAGAGATCCTTTTGAGAGCCAAAGCCGATTATTGTGTTATGAATTTATGATACATATGAGGATTTCTCCCGTTCCAATCCCCAGATGACTGGCCCTTGTGACCTTGTCACAGACTCTGATACGTTAGCGACGTGGCCTCTTGTGCTATCTTTTGATTCTCTATTGCGGTCATCCTCGGCGTTGATTATGTAGTTTACAAATACAAATTATATACGCACCGGCTACTGCGATTGCTTTGTCCTTTTTTTAATTTATGGAATTCTGACCACGACAAGACATCTTTCATCCATCGGGTCGAGACTCGCTCGGCGCACTCACTAATAGGCTAATACCACTAGCCTACTCGGGTAACGATTGACTAGGAGTCAGGACTCAGGACACATCACGAATCATCACTCGAGAAGTGGAGTAAACAAGCAGCTCAAAAAAAACTCTCCAATGTCTACGGAGACCTCCTACTTATGTAGATGAAGACTTGGTTCTAGGATGGATGTACTGCTTCCGTCAGTGCCAACTTGGAAACGACGTCGACAGTTGCTACGCATCCTTCGAGCCTTCGCTGAGCAAACAAACTTAAACGAAACAAATGTATGTCTCTATGTACGAGAAAGAAGCAAGAACATCCTCCTCCTCTAGTGCTCAAGTCAGCCCGACAGCCAAGCCTTGGCAGACCTTTCGATCGATCGTTCTACGCCGCCAGACACATCCCCCTCTTTCGAATCTTCGATCACCCAGACGGGTTTCCATTGAAACCGACGAGATTGACAGTTCCGCCGGGAACCTTTCGAATGGCATTTCGCGTGGCAAGATGCTGAATGCGTGTGCAAAGAGCCTCCGCACCAGGGAAGCCCTCCAACCCAGCTAGATAGGCTGCCAGACCGACAATATGAGGCGTCGCCATGGACGTACCCGAAATAGTATTCTACATACGCAAAAAGAACTTGTCAGTGAACCAGTTCCAGCGAAGACTTCAAGAGAAAAAATCAAAAGAGCTCCGAGAAGACAAGACATGGAAAAAAGATTCAAGAGAAGGTCCTTACAGTGCTGCCCCCAGGCCAAGTCGACAAAATGCCAGTCCCCGGCGCCAGAACATCTACCAGCTTCCCAAAATTGGAATACGAAGCCAAGGTATCCGTGTCATCCGTCGCTCCAACAGTGCAAACCGTGGGCTCCGACGCGGGCGAGGTATCAGCCACATCTTGGCCAGAATTTCCAGCCGCAACAGCCAGGAACACGCCTCCGCGGATCACCTGCGCGGCTGCATCGTTGAGCGCTTGCGAGAAGCCACCCCCAAGACTCATATTGGCGAGCGCGCCCTTGGCACACTCGCGGCGCTCTCGGGAATCCTTCACGGCGAAGTCCATCCCGGCGACAATGTCGGAGCCGCTGCCGTAGCCCTGATCGCTGAGGACCTTGATGCCGAGGAGGTGTGTCTTTTTGGCCACGCCGTAGCTGTGGCTGCCGATCGTGCCGGCGACGTGTGTGCCGTGGCCGTGGCCATCAGAGTTTTGGCCTTCGACGAAGGATCGGACGAACTGGGCTCGGCCTTGGAAGTCCTGAGTGACGAGATGCAAATTAGTCTTTGTTACGATACTGTTCGTAAGGGCAGAGTTACGAATCATCGAGCGGCGTGTAAAAAAACAAGACACAGAAGATGTGGGATGCATACCGGGTGGGAGTCATCGACTCCTGTATCGATAATGTACGCACATGTGCCGTCTCCGGCACTGGTATCGTAGATGTAGCTACCTCCTTTCTTATTGTGGTGTGAAATACGGTTCAGGCCCCATGGCGCACCTGTCTGTTCGACAAAGTCATTGATTGTGAAGACGGCGTCTTTTTCAATGTATTCCACCTATTTCGTCGGAGAAGAAGAGCTCGTTAGCAACACATATACATGCCCATGGTCCTCTTGTTCGTATGTGCGTCTTTCTTTCTTTCTTTGATTCTTTCTTCCCCCTTTTGAATGGCAGTACTCACATCAGGATGGTGACGAAGCCTCTCAAGGCTGCTCTCGTTCAGAGAGCCCGCAAAACCATGGAAGATGGTTCCGTAAACTCGATCGGCGTCTGCACTGAGCGCCTTGAGCGTGGCATCTGCCGCCGCGGTCGAGAAGGTCGCCTTGTACTTGACAATGTACTTGTTCTCGATGATCTGTCCGCGGGGCACGAGAAGGGGCGCTGCTACTGGTCTCGAGGGGGCCGCCACCGCAAATGGGAGGAGCGGAAGGAGATAAAGAGCAGAATACATGGCTGCTGTGCTACTGGGATGTACGTGAGAATCTATACCAGGAGCGTATTCTCTCTATGTTCTTCGATCGATATTTCTCTCGCGGCAGGAGATGAAGAGTTGTCGAGTAAGATGAACCTTTTATACACTCCGCTCGCATCTCCAACACATCATGGGGCTTGCAAGATATCAAGCTCATGGGCTCAAAGACAACCATCGGAAGGCGTTCTTCTCTAAGCCCAGAATCCGGTCTACCTTCCCAACATGGGAGGTAACAAGCCACTCCGAACCCGTGAGAGCTTCAAGATGAAGCAATCGCCGCCGTCGGTTGGCTGCTCGTCTTGGAGGGGGCCTGACATCGCAGATCATGCTTTGTTTTCTTCTTTCTTTCCGTGTTCTAGATTCGTCCGATCGCACCGTGCTTCAAGCTCGTTATCTTCGTGTGTCCCCTCGACGGGCAAACGAGAAAATCGCGCGATTTGTTTTCGCAGAGTAAGAGATAGGCCATGTTTCGTTTGGGGCTTCTTGTCTTTGGGCTAGCACTCGGGCATCAGGAGCTGTGCCTACCAAAATCTGAAGAGGTTTGGCATGGAGGGAGAAAGCCACTATTGCCCACGTGAACTATTGCTGTTAGAGACTTTTGGGCTGCAAAGGTGTAGGGTGGAAAAAAGCCACCCAAGTGAACAACTGAAAGCAAGTCTGGGGCAATATTGCCATTGTAGTATCAAATGTAACGTAAAGCCCCCCGATCCATGTGATGTTTACGGTCCCTCCCATCCCCTTACCTGGAAAGATGCCCTAGTTTGGTGTTGCGTGAGAGATAAGACAACTACTGACCAGATCACCTGCAGGCCACGATGCTCCCCCAGCCCTCTGTACGGTCACCGGCCGTCTTGCCTCGAACGAGGAAAGATGGTCAAAAAGATGTCATCTGGACGACCAGAGCACGGGAATGCGCCGCGTTTGTCACAGTAGCCGGGAGATTGTGCCCGAAGTCTAGAGCCTATCAAGAAGGGTTCTTTGACGTGCATTGACATTCTATCAACCTCCTTAATTGGGAAGTTGGACGGTGTGACGGGGAATGGGCAGTAAATATGACATAGTCCGGCTGGTCACCTTGGACAGTTTCGAAATAAGCGAAATGTTAATGCGGTGCTTTACATGTCGTGGAAGATTTCAAATATGCATAGAAACGTCTCACGCCCGTCCATGAAGCCATGAGCTCAGAGCTGAGCTGAAGGGACTGCTCAAGGTCCTGGAGTGCACTATGGTTGCCGTCGGAGCCGGAGTGTGGGCGTTCGAGAATCGAGGGGTGACGGTGACTTGGGGACGAGAACTCGGAAGACGCGATGTCGCACTCGCACCTGCCATACAAACAGACAGATAGACTACGTGATAGGAATACTTGGTATCCTGGCCTGGAAATCGGATGGCACGCTGTTAAAAGATAGCTACACGTTGAGCTTCCCGATTCGAAGCTAGCGTGGATTACTATAGGTAGTGATGGACGTTTAGACTTTGATCGGAGCCGACTTTTGAAGAAGCGACAATGATAAACAATGAACTCTCACGCTCAGGTACGCCATCAAAGGAAAATCATCCAAGGTCTTTGCTACGGGAACCTGCTGTGATGGACTTTGTCACTTTGTCACTTTGGCCACGTCAGACATGGGTCTGCCAATATGGGGCGTGTCGAATTACAGCTCATAATATGTGAACTGCCTCCAGCCGTGCAAGCACATTATTGACGTGCGTGGGATGTTATTACCCAATAGATTACGAGTCAGCATGCGTTCCTCTCACTAGTTGCTTCGGAGCTCCGGGGCGGTTTCCGAAGCAGCAGGAGGGAATCCGATTCACGAATCTGACGCGAGTCACGCGACGAGCTCGAAAGTTTGCTCTTTGTTCATATCCTCTGGCTCGTCCAGTAGTCTCTCCTGTATTAATGATCAAAAACTCTACATGTGCCAGCACTCGACTCAGTCTGCATCGGGGGCGGAGTCATCGCGCAGCCGAGACGCCCAACAGATCTACCAGAGCCGCACAATCTAGCCAACATAGACTACGAGCTCTACTTTGATGGAGAATAGACGACGTGGGAGCGGATTCAAGGTTACAGTAGCCTCAGGTAGGTCTTGCGTAGGCAGTGGGTATCGCCTCAGCGGCTGGTGGGGAGTAATACGAAACAAGGACCCGAGTTGAATAAGGACAGCGAACGAAACTTGTGATGATGCTATGATCATGAATCCATGATACAAATAATTAGAATAGCCTCAAAACTCATAGTAGCCACAATGATTGTAATTCACAAAACGAGGGACGAAGCAACTCATTCTGCTCACTTGCAAGTTGCTGGAACACAGTAGCACACAGCCCTGAGCCACGATCCACTCCCCATCATCACTATAACGAGATTCGATGGAAAAAAGATTCAAATACAGTCCTTTTGTCTTTCTCGGATCGCAAATGCACCCATCCGTCTATAATCCCCTATCACCACGTCCGACAGACAGTAGACCTGTCACCTCACCGAAAAGCGACGGCAAAGCGTTGACGACGACACGGAAGCCAGAATAGAGAGGCACCGCAGAAGCAGCCCCAGATCCAGATTCTCGCCTGAAAGAAACCTAAGTGCTACTGCGAGTTCGGAGTCGCGACCGCGGGGCTCTGTTGCCCCCATCTCCCCAGCCACTTGGACCTAGGCAATGGCCGCAATGCTACAAGCCTTGGCTGTGACCGACACACGAGTCCGAGAGTCGGGTGAACGGCCATCTCGAAAATCGTACGAGCGTGACGTGACCAACACCATGTACATCTTTTAGATATTGTATTTCTGACTGTACTTGACTATGAGGTGCCATATCAAGATGATGCCGAGTCCGTGAATCATGAATGGCCTTCTTAAAACTTCACGCAGAGGTGGAAGTGGCGCCTCCAGTTAGGCGCCCGTAGCTACGGGCTTAGCAGGCAAGGACCTCGTGCAACGGGAGACTGTCAGTTTCTGCCGGGGATGCTGGAATACCTGACTCAGATGGCACTCAATCATTATTGTTCTTGTGGAAGTGCCATGGGTATGTGCACGTTGAGGTTGTGTCCCCTATGGCATGCAGCCGCGGCCCACGTCGGCCTTTATTGTGTTTGTTTCAGGCAAGGAGCTCCCTGAAACCCGGAAGCTGGCTGGACACCAAGAAGAGAATAAGGACGCCCTTAACCCGAGCCCAAGTGGCGCTAAAGGGCTGCGAAAGAGGGTGGGAATACCAAACAGCGTACAGGATCTGACCGGGGAAGACGAGAGGCAAGAGCAGACGGCATGAACGGTGACAGACTGATCAAGACCGAGAAGAAGATCAGTAGACTGGTCACAAAATGCAGTACCCGACGTTGCTCTAGAGTTTATGCAAAAAAACAAGATTTAGGTATCGCGATTGTCCGATTTCCTCAACGAATTTCACGCGCCCGCAGAGTTTCGGCACGGCGCCGCCTTTGCATCGGCCCATGTCAAATATTGTCTGTTATCGTGGCAATTTATTACCTGCATGGACCTTGTCTTACGATCGTATTATGTAATACCAAGAGAATCTGTTCCTCTTGCTTGCCAAGCTTATGACGGCTTTGCTCTTCGCTGTACTCCTTGTTGATACCTCATCAGAAGATCTTTTGCCCTTCGCACCGCTGCAAAACGTGAGTGCCGAGAAACTGGCCTCCTGTGATTTGAATGACTATGGGCTCAGAATCATGACACCTAGTTTAATACTGCCCTGTACTGTGCCTTGGTAATGGTATCCGCTAGGTACAAGAGTAAGAGCACTGGGGCAGACCGCAGCAGGATGCATTACATTGTTGCAACATTGCAAGCGTCACCCCCATGCGTGTTGATTCTTCAGTGTTCACGGCACACTGCGCTCTGCCCGTCTTGACAGGCAAAACTGCCCCACATAAGAAAATCCGTCCGTGCAGTTACATATGCAGGTATGTACGAAGCGACGCTGTGGCTGTCTTTTTCTCGCGAGTCGCCATGTCGGACTCCGCCCATTTGCATGCAATAATGAATCCCCCCCCCCCCTTTCTACTCGGCTGCTTACTCCGTATGCTCAAACCTGCATATTGGGCGCCCACACGCCTACCATAGACGTTACATATGTAGTATGCAGCATCTAGGTGGTTTTTCCAAAAATGGCACGGTGTTCGTTGCATGAACTCAGCCGGGGAACATTCTATGCTCTTTGCCTACGGCTTTTTGCTTGCGCTGATCCCTCCTATCGCATCTCACAACCTCGGTCTCGCATAGCATCCAAGACGTATGATATGCAGACAAGTATACATGTATGCAGGCGCATGCAAGCGCGGCATCATGGCAAACACGCGGAGACTGTGACGCACAAAGTCCGACAAGTTCCTTGTGCATGAGCATAAGTTGTACCCCAGATTCCCAAAGTGGTTAGCATGCCCCACACGGGCCGCATGGAGCCCCGAGTGCAATTTCAAGCGCCATCTCCCGCAGGCCGAAAGTTGCCTAGCTCCGCCTGTAAACCGATCTGGAAGCTCTGGTGGTTGCAAAATATAGTCGAATTGAATAGTTTGCTGAAACTAATCCGTCTTTTCCCCCTTCTTTGCCTTGTTACTCGACCACAGGGCATCGAGAATGTCCATCCCCCAAGCCAGCCGGGCCGTCACGTCTTCCATTCTCTCCATGTGCGTCCTGTCAAACAGCCGGTAGTGGTCCGCATCGACGTCAATGACTGCCTTGATGAATTCCGGATACCGGCCCTCCCAGCCCAGCAGTTTTTCGTTGCGGTTTAGGTCTACTAGGCAGGGGTAATTCGAAGGAATCTCGGGGCTTAGTTTCGCAAATTGCGTGCACCGGATGAGAACGGCGGATGGTGGCGAGCCAGGTATAATGACGTCTTCCGACGCAGATGCAGCGTTTGATACCTTTGAATTAGTGGTGGAGGCCTCCGTAGTTGAGGCCTCAATAGGTGTGAACGTCCCAGTACGAATAGTACTCCAGGTCTTGGCGCCCCCGGTGGCGGGCTTGTACAGCACTTCAGAGCGCTGCAGTTTGAATCGCTGGCCGCCAGAGGCCTCCAAGTCAGTTTCTTGTACGCCCTCTGTGCCGCTCCAGCGCGGGAGGTCCCATTGTTGCAGCATGGCGTCGCAGTGTTCAAAGGCCGTGCGCACCAGGTCAGGCACATTACCGAGCGGGGGCTTGGAATGGGGCTGGCTGATTTTGCTACGAGCAATGTGGTAGGGCGAGTCGATGAGGAGGAGGCCGGCCACGGAGAAGGGATATCGATCAGGGTTTTCGGCGATGCGGTGAGCCATGGCGAGAGAAAGGAAGCCACCGAGGGACCAGCCTATGAGTGTGAGCAATGAACAGGACACGACAGGGTCTCATGATGGAAGGGAAAGCAACAGCAAAGAAGAAACGATCAAATAGACCATGAATGAGTGATTTCAGAATAGAACGTTGTAAACAACGTGATAGACAACATGTACAAGACAGTAAAGGAGCAATATGGACTAGGTATAACTTGACAACACGAATAAGAACATAAAGAATGACATCAAACAAGAACGACATGAAAATGACCTCAACGACAAGAAATTCAACAACAAAATAGGGTAGAACAGAAAAAGAGAACTCACCTCCCAACATGATCTCTCCTCGAATCCCCTCCCTCACCAACCCGTCCAGATACACCGGCACCATCTGCTCCATGCCCCCCTCCCACGCGTCCCCCGTAAAGTACCGACTATTGTGCACCGCCCACACATCACGCCCCAGGCTTCCGAGCAGGAAGTAGCTGAAAGTCGTGCCACCGCCATCATGGAGGAGCACCAGAGGCGGCGGGCGCGGATTGGCGATCGCTCTGTTGGGAGGTATGAACTGGATTTGCGTTGGGTTTGGACCGCCGGGGTACATTGCCGCTGTTGAGATGCGCGGAGAGGGGCGCGTGAAACTCAGCGAGGGGGGAGGGGTGCAGACAAGAAATCTGTGTCACTTTGGAAATCGAGGAAGTCGGCGAATATCCGGTTGCGAGGAAGAAGAGAAAGAAGAAGAGAAACGATTTGGTGGTCGAGAAAATGTGACACGGTACACCATTGTTCAGAATGCAGGCACAGAAAGATGACTAAATTTGGTACAAGTAGCGGGGCCTCACAGAGGAGAACCAATGATCACCTCGCAAAGACTCACTCAGGTCACTGTGCATTAACTGTTTGTCTGTACTGTGCACAACACCAGTCAAAAACAAACTCGCACAAAATTTCAGAGTGACAACCTAAACTAACTAGATCAAAAATGACAAGAAAACAACATTGTGAAAAGCGTTTCAATTTCCTGTCGCACCACAGCACTACTGCCACTATACCATGCCGGCATTCGAACAACAATGAAGCCCATGTGCGCCGACACCCGAGTCATGTTTCACCACTCCGCTCCCCTGTCAAAAATAAGCTCGTCCTCCTTTCTTGTCTCTCCTGCTTAGAAATGCCTGTGAGAGCCCAGCCGGAAAACAGGAGAAAGTGAAAAAAAGCGGCTAGAGGCATGCTTTCAGCACATTGAATAATTTTTCTCGTTCCACCACTCCTGAACACCGCTGCAGGCAAATAATGATGAGCGCAAGGTTGGACGCATTTGGCGTGCCACGAGTGCCGCTAACATCATTCACCAGGGCCATGTTCAGAGCCCACGAGCGCGGGAACTGAATAGAAATGATGGATCAATTAGCCATGAACTGTCATATGTTGCGCGTTTTGTTATTGTGGCAACTTCTTCAGTCGTCCAGCTGCATCTCCGTCATGGCGCGTACCTCTCTTTGAACCATCCTCTTCAGGACTTCCAGGGTCTCGCGGTCGTGAGCGTCACCCCTGTTATGCCACAAAAAGGCCAGCTGGCTGCTCGAACCTGTTGTGTGCGACGTCAGCATCGTCGTGACTGTATGGAGAACATGTTGAAGGAAAACTCGGCGGTCCATATCTGGCACGGCATCTGTGCCGTAGTAGGCATTGGCAATGGCCTCTAGAAGGCGCTTGCTTCGGCTCACAAGGTCTTCGGCGGACATTGACGTTGATGTAGGGGGCTGAATCGCGTAGTAGGCCGTGGCAATGTCTTCAAAGGCGCCGTATCCGGTGCCTCGCATGGGTCGCGTCGCGCTCTCGATATTTTCCTCGTTGGCCCTGGACGGCCCGGCACCAGTCCAAGGCGTTGTCGGTCTTGTATCGCTGAACACCGGTGACTGAAGGCGAGGGTCAATCACCTGCTCCCAAGGGGCAACTGGACGATTTGGAACCTGAGGCAATCTCATCTGCCCCAATACCGACGGAGATGGCTGAAGGCTGCTGAATCCCAAGTGGTTACGGGCAACTGGACCATGTGGAACCTGAGACAAGCTCATCTGTCCCAATACCGACGGAGATGGCTGAGGGCTGCTAAATCCCAAGGGGTTACGAGCAACTGGACCATGTGGAATCTGAGGCAAGCTCATCTGTCTCATTACCGACGGAGATGACTGGAGGCTTCTGAATTCAAGGGGATTGGGTAGGTTGGCTGGGGCCTCCCGGTTGACAGCCCTCGTGGGAGTCCCCAAGTTGGCAGCCCTCCTGTTGGCTTGAAAGAGGCTGGCGGGGGATCTCCAGGTGGTCGGGACCGGTGGGGGCAAGCTTCTCAAGTGCTCAGCGTCGGTTCGGCTCATTGAACTCGTGGCTATGGATTCCAGAAACGATAGATGTGAGTCTGTAAACCGCCAATTCTCACCAATTCCCACTTGAAAGTTGAGAGCAACGAGCACGTACCTTGGGAAATGGAGGAGCTCTGTAAGGCGGAATAACCTTCTCCATTGACAGGATAGGAATCATATATGCCCGTTTCTTGGGACTGATAAAATTCATCCCAAACAGGGCTGAAAGGCGACTGCGTCAAGGCTGACTGAACTCGTCGTGGCTGTCTCCTAACCGTGGCCTGCGGAGGTGAAGTCGAGGAGGGCTGCGGGCTTTCAAGACCTGGCACGCTGTTCCAATTTGAAGGCGGCTGTGGCCACTGCCCCCCAAGTTGTCTGTAAGTGGGCGGCAATGAGCGCATGTCGATCATACCAGTGTTCGGGACACCATTTGGGTTCGCCATGGCGTCGTTTGCTCTCATCCTCTCAGCCGCTTCTTGCGCTTCAAGGTCTTGAATTCTCCTCCTCATGCCTGTGGCTAGGAAATTCTTTGTCAGCAATCAGTGTTCCAGGAAACGATACAAAGAAAGACGAGAGCGAGAAATTAGAATACAAGAAAAGAAAAGAAAATAGGAGAAGGAGAGAAGAATGGAGAAGAAGGGAAGATAAAAGAGAAGAGGGCAGAAGGAAAGAAGGACAGAAGGAGAAGAGGGGGGAAACAAGACTCGACTTGAACACGAGCACTCTCTTCAACTTTTCAAGAAGTGGTCTTGCCCATGACTCAGATGTGCAGATGCGAGACAAAACGCAGTAGAGGCATCAAAGAAAAAGATATGGACTGCAACTCACGATACGACCTCTGAGCGACCCGGTTCTGTACTCTCCTTATATCAAACCGATTCGTCATCTGGGTCCAGTCATCTTCTGGCGCCAAGTCGCGGTTTCGAAGCATCCTTCTCAGTTCGGCTGAGGTGGTCCCTGGCCTTTGCCTTCGCCTCGGGGCTCTCCCAGGCGCCACCGTCTCTGGAACGACTGGAACGACTGGAGGCGAGGATGGTAGGGGCCGCCGCAGGGCAGCAGCTGGAGTCGTGGATGACAGGGCAGCAGCTGGGGTCGAGGATGGCAGGGCAGCAGCTGGGGTCGAGGATGGCAGGGCAGCAGCTGGGGTCGAGGATGGCAGGGCAGCGGCTGGGGTCGATGTCGTTGGGACAGGATCGAGAACAGTCCTGACAGTGATGCAGTCTTTGACTGTTTCGACTGGATAGTTCCAGAAGGGCCCTGGTGGGGGGGAACTCATGGTTCTTCTTGTAAAAAAGATGAAAAAGAAGAAGAAAAAAGAGCAGAAATGAACAACAACCCGGACAGGAAAGGGCAAGGTAAAGTGGGCTGATGGCTGGCTCTCAGCACACGAGGCCACGGAAACTGTCGAGGATGCTGCTGGAAAGTGGATAGGTGAAGCCAAGTATGAACAAGAGTTGAGTACAATAGTACTCGTGATAGTCAAGAAAGTAAGAGCGATGAAGAGGAGCGATGGCAATTTTTTGTTCTCAATGTTGGAGATGGCGAGTGGTTTAAATACATATCAGTGGCCATATAAAGGACGTAATATTCAGGGACCCGAGACGTCACTCACTCCCAAAGTCGAGGAACAGTTTGGCTATTCTCACGGCGGTACGCTCCGTGCCAGCTCAGTGGTGATGCTTGACTTGCACATCATCGTTCTGCTTCATTTCGCGATATATGCGAGGCAACTCTGGGAGGTCACAACACATCATTCAGCCGTGGCGCTTGAATCAACCCTCGGACCTCCATTGTGGCATGTTTCCTGGCCCAATCTGCCACATAAATGGCGGATCATGCACGCCTCACGTATGTCCATCATATTCGTCTCATAGAGTCCGACCAAGAGCAATCCTCAGGGTCCAGCGAATCAACTGCTTGAACTTAATCAGGACAGTCCTGCACCTGCTTGTGATCGCCCTCGTGTCTTGTCCATTGGCTATTAGCCACGATCGAGAGAGAGGTGTGTATAAGTCGTGACCCGAAACAAGAGCTTGCTGTACGCCGCATAAAGCAGACACGAGGGCGCATATGCTCCTCGCACGCAAATGCAAGCTATCGGAAACACAGGAATGACCCTGAGAAAAAAATGACGAAGCAAAAAAGAGAGCAAACGCGGAAAAAAAAAGGGCAGCAGTGATGTTGACCAGCACACCCTTCCGGCCTCATGCTTCCAATGAACATGATGCCAATGCGAAGAGAGGAATCCCCCAAGTCGCTTCTTGATATTCTATCACCTGCCACAATGTAACGCTTGGATGCAACTCGATCTGTATGTGGCTGATATGTCAGTTTCAAGAGTGAGATTTGGATTGTGACTAGAAACGCATGACGCAGCACTGAACAATGGAGAGACTAGGAAATAGAGTGCATTGCCTCGATGTGACATTGCAATACTGATCGATAACTTATTGCATGAAAGCAAAAAATGCACGACGGAATCATGAGGCGAGTAACTTTTACACAAAGCCCTCCCGCGTATGCCTCTTTTCACTGGACAGGCTCTCAAGTCGTAGCGTTATTCCACAACATATCGGGCGAAACCATGTTCAAGTTGGCACCGGTTGGCAACGGTCGCTTCGGTCCAGCTCCAAGCGTTGACCGCAATGAGGAGTACAAACACGTGTGCGACGTGTGATGGTGATGATGTTATTGGCCTGTCCTGCTTCTATGCTTTTAACGGAATGCAACATCGCTAGGACAAGCTATTTGCATTTAGCCCGGCTTTGCACTGTATTCCGTGCAACGTTCTGAGACATATCTGGATTGACATGACCTCAGCGGAAATACCGCGAAGCCGGCATAAAGTCGCGGGTATGTACAACGTTTTCCTCGTCGAATTGGGGAACCCGATTTTTGTCCTCGTTCCGACTCATTTGATCGCCCATCCTCTGCCGCAAATTTGATGTGTCTCTCGGCCTCTTGCATGTCAGCCCACTATCAGAAAGAGCTCGTGATTGAACTCGCAAGGCGCGACAGACGCACATTGTTCAAGTACGACTCTCTGCCCGTCGATTGGTCAAGTGGCCGGCCATCAGCCACCGCCTCCATGCATAGCCGAGTCAACCGAACGTGAGGGGACCAACTTGGCGGTGCTACACAATTGTTGTCGTTCCTGGCTCCAGGTAACCACAAAGTCCGCTTTGTTCTCCCTGGTTGTCGTAAAGGCACGGGATGGAGTATGCCAAACTGAGGACGTCAACTGTGACTCACGCATCCCTCGTTGCATCAAATTCGGGGTGTGATTCGTGGCTCCAACTTCAAACAAGCTGCTCCGCCGTCACATCGAGGACCTATTTTGCATTGTGCATGTATAGTCTCAACTACGCGCCAGACTGCTTTTCTGCGATCGGGCATTGCGAGTGTATGGCGCATACGTCCAAAACCCCACGCTGTCTTCCAACAGCACTGTACAATTTTGCCGGCCCACCACCCATGTGATTCTCCCAATATACTTGCGATCTTTTCGAGGGCAACCCAGGGGCACGATCCAGGAACTAAGTCGTGGGGCCCTTGCCACGCCGTCCGGCCTCTTGTTCTGGATCGCTTGGATAGCCAATAGTCCAGTCGTCCTCTTGATCTCCGATGGTCAAAAGTAGTGAGGCAAAGCTTGCTATCGGGCACAATGGGATAGCTCTTATCACGACCTCAGCTTTGACCCTCGGGGGATGGGTACATGGTGTTGCATGCTGTGCAAGGAGGATAATGCAAGTGAAAACGGAAGATGACGAAGCCAGAGAAATTTGAGTCGATTGTAGTGAGGTTTCCGCATCAGCATTGTTTTGATGAAGCAAAATGATACATCATACGCTTGCAGCCGAAAAGTCGTCCTTCTGCGTCACCTCCCTGAGCCCTCCAGCATACATACCACGACCCCTACCGTGGCTTGGGTCGCTCTTATCACAGAAGCGGAGAAGGAGAGTCTCTGACCGAGGGATATGTAGTGTCCAACTTGGCGGCAAGCTGCAGGAGGCTGTCATATGAAAGACTCCGTATCATTATTGATCTGTGGTGGTCTGTGACAGTAGAGTTGTACTCTGGCTTGCGCTGCCGCATTACCGTGAACGAGTCCTCATGCCTCAGTCTGTTGCTGGGCCCAGAACCAGGTACCCTTGGACCTCCCACATCCTATGCGGTTGGAGAGCCGAACCATCACTTCTCTGTTGACGCTTATGCACTGAAGAGCCAACGTCTATGTTGTCGGTCAGCCGCCAATACCAAAAAAGAATGTCCTGCGATTGCCAACGTCAGTACGCAAGTACGTCAAGAAAATACGACCTTTCGGTATACTCAGATGCCAGTCTACTGTCTATACTGGCGAAGTTCTTCTGGTAGTTCTGACTGTACCTGATCACCCCCTCAGTCACTACCCCATGACAAATTGGTCTCAACCTGTAGTGATAATGGCCGACTACATCATCGGTCTCAGCAGGCCTCATCGGATTCGCCTGTAGAGCTGCGCAGTCTACGACGACTGTCTGACGAGATCAAATTGCCACTTATCTTCATTGGAAGACAATCCACCTGCATGGCTTCGTCTCGGTTTTGTTCAAAATGCTTGCTATGGAACAGGACCGTTGCTAGCGTAGCTTTCTCATCAGACCCTATTTGACGCTTGAGGGCTGGAAGTATTCAACTCCCTTTTGCAAGCTGTGTGGCGACAATAACCTGAAAGTCTGTGCGCCAGTAGCTCACGAATCCAACACACATCGATTTCGTACCGGAGTGTCGTTCGAGAACACCTGGCCAGTCAAAGAATCTCGACGTTGAGTTGCGCGGCAGGCATACAACGACAAGACGAAGGAAAGAGCGTCCATCAGTGACCGCTCAGTCAAGTCCGGCCAGCAAGCCACTTCCAAAATCTTTTTTGGCGTCGATTTACCCTCTTGGGTTCTTGACTTGCCTGGGCTCTTCATTCAAGATGATTGTGGTACTGGCACGACGGCATCGCGTTCAAATAATCGTCAGACCATACTTCTTGGTGCTTCTGTACTGTCCTGATGACGCGCGCAAGAAAATTTCCGATGTCTTCCAATATCTGATTGTAGCTTCATCAGATTCTGGGTAGCAAACACGTACCCATCGAGTTGAAGTACACATCGGATCATACACGATCATACACGATCATACACGATCATACACGATCATACACGATCATACACGATCATACACGATCATACACGATCATACACGATCATACGCGAGAACTCTGCATTGTCCCACGGGTAGGTGGTTAGTAAACCACTTATCCCTCGAGATCCACGAACAGAATGGGTGGCGTGCCAACCGCACCCGGACAATTGGAACTTTGAAGGTGCAGCGGCGACAATGGACGATTGAAAGATAGAAGGCGACGACTGACTTTTTGTACGCGCGTCCGAACGGTGAGGCTGTCAAACAGTAAAAAGCGTGCCTAAAAGAGCCAATTCCCTACGAAAGGTCGTCAACCACATGCTTTGCAGCTCTTTCTTCTTCGTGGTTAACGCCCACTGGCCATCCGCACTACAGAGAAAAGCTCGGCGGCGCACCGAAAGACCTGCCTGTAAGGGGGGATATTCAGCCTCCCTGAGATGGCCTAGCTCCAAGAGCTATTCGCGAGTGTCTGCGCCGTCTGGGTGACATGCCCAATTCCGTTGCGCCACGGAAGACAACGAAATAATACGTATTGTACAAGTTCCTGAACGCTGTACAATTGACACCTACATTGCTGAGGACTGAGCAAAGCCAGACCATCATACTCCCTCCCCCAAGATCCATTTCCAGGTGGACGGAGTAGTAGTAAGTACGGAGTATGGGGAATTGAGAAGCCAGAAGACATTTGATGGGAAATTCAAGTCAGACCTCACGTGAGTTTGCACAGTGCTGGACGGTTGTTTCTGCGAGGCCTTCCCCTTGATGATGTCGGGCGTGACTTACGGAGTGTGTATGGATGGAGTTGGTGAGCACCCGAACGTTGGTCTCATCTACAAGCCCAGTCCGATGACAAAAATTCACGTGACGCAGCAACATCGTACGTACACCTCTCCCGGTTCAAACTTTCCGATGGATAAACCAAAAATACTTCACCGCACGAGGTGCGACACGTCATGTGGACAAACGGGGAATCGAACCCCGGACCACTCCCAAGCGTGATATCGACGATCCAACACATGCTAAGGGAGTATTATACCACTAAACCATTCGCCCATTCTTGCTGATCACATCTGATGTCACTATATATATTGGTCTTACCTTGACCGGTGACGGAATGTAGGAACTCGAGCAAGCTTTCGTTGCTTCTAATAAGTTCTGGCAAAAGAAAGCTTGTTTCCCGCCAGACAGGGGTCATGTAGATGGTAAGCACCTAATCTGTGTCGTCATAGCCGCTCCCCCGCACCTGCAGCCACTTCATATGTATGTACATGTACCTACATAGGTACCTAGCTTGGCTGGCGCAACAACACGACAGAAGACATCCAGATCCGCCCCGACTGTATCACAATCCCTCTTGTGCTCGTCGTGTAGCTCGCAAGCACGTCTTCTGACTCTTCACCATCTTCACCATGGCTTCAGAAAGCAATGTAGGCGACATCCCAGCCCTTGCAATAGCTTCCCTCCGCCAATTCCCCAATGCTGAACGAATCTTCTCTGCAGGATCCGAAGCTCCTCTACGCTGTCGAGGGTATCAAGGCCTATCACATTGCCCAAGGCAATGAACAACCACTCAACCCACTCGGGCCCGAGACCTTGTCTTTGCTGATGGTATCAACATCGTCTGGCTTTTCCGACCCCTCTGGCCCTGCATCGGGTCCGCAAGACTTCTATCTGCATCTACATTTGCCACCAGAGCTCGATCTACCTCTTCCCGCCACGACACAGATCTACCATCAGCCCCCCACGAGCTACCTGATTCCTCGCTGGGATCTCGGACCCGATAGCGGCGCATTCACACGAATTGAATTTCCGGCCATTGGCTCTCGCGCTGGTATTCAAGAAGACGTCGATACTTTCGAGACCATTCTCGCGCAATGCACTGCTTTTCTGGAACGCGCCACGGCCCCTGGGCCCTCGGGGAGCAAGACATCATCCGTTCCGGCGTCTTCTGCCAAGGCGAAAGAATTCGCTGGTGATGAGCCACCGGCGTATGACCCTGCCAGCTTCGCGAAAGGCGAGGGCTATGCTCATGGTAGCGTGAGCTCAGCCTCCAAGGGAGGCCGTATCGTTCTGGTGGACGAAGAAGATGGCAGTGTCGTTGGGGAGCTAGGCGACGGATTTCAGGTGGTAGAGGACACGGCCATAAAGCCCGGATCCAAAGGTTTGTGTCATTCACTCAGCGTCCTTGACTGGCGTGTTCCTCTACGTCTTGCTAACCCAGTCGCGGGACAGATCCTGTCGAAATCGAACTGCCCACCGATGCGTCACAGGTCATCACGGTTCAGCCCGTATCGGGATATGGTGATGACGATGAGGACGACAGGGTGCATCCAGCCTACAAGAAGTCCACCATCTTCAATATGGGAATGCGAGCGTCTCGTCTTCTCATAACGACATCGGATTATGTCGCACAAACCCTCAGCAGCCAGGCTGGAAACTACGCCAAGAATACCCAGCCCAACACAAAGCCTGTCACATTCACGCCTACGACTCACGCGCACATCCGCAGGATCAATCACTTTTCCACCAAGGCTGCAGGTTTGTCAGCGTCCACAGTCGGATCCATCTCCAAAGTTGCGCAAAACTTCGGCGCCAACCTATCCAAGCGAAAGGATGGTCGTGCGCGTGGCTTCGACAAGGACGGCAAACCCATTGAGACTTACAAGCCAGGAATGCTCAACAAGAGCCTCATGGCGTTCAACACCGTCGTGGATGGTATGGAACAAGCCGGACGTAGCTTGCTCACCAGCACCTCGTCCAGCGTCAGCCATGTCGTTGAACACAAATGGGGCCCTGAAGCCGGTGAGGTGTCTCGCAATCTCGGCGGTGGCATCAAGAATGTTGGCCTCGTCTACATTGACGTGACGGGCGTTTCTCGACGCGCAGTCTTGAAGAGCGTGGCCAAGGGAATGGTGGTGGGAAATGTCAAGGGTGGCGGCAAGGTCGTTGTCGGTGGCGGAGAAAAAACGGACAAAGCGGGATCCGGGGTGGCAGAAGGCAGCGGCAAAGGCAAAGCCTAGGAAGACGACGCATGGTCATAATGGGGTGAGGATATGCGAACTGCCTGCAGGCACGAAGGGACGTCCGTTGGAGACGGTGCATGTAGGTACGGAGTACTCATATATAAACGAGTCGATGGTCAAGAGCAGGCTGAAGTCATGTAATGCTGCGGGGGCGATGCATTGCAGCCTGCAGAAGATATGTGTATGTACATAAAGAAAAGATTGTAAATACCTCTTACATATCACTGATCAGATTATGTACCGGCATGGTGGAATTTCATGCAGATCACGTGTCTGCGCGTTCGCCTTCGCGTTGGCGGACCCCCTCAACTCCACACGCGTCTCTTCACAACTTCTCGACGTCACCTCACGTCACGTCATCTTCAATTCCCGTTGTTGGCCATACACGGCGGCTCCACCTCCCCATCTCGAAGTTCGCCGTTGCAGACACGAAGCATTTCGACTTCCAATCAACTCGCCATCCAAAATACGTGCCCTGGGGCGCCATCAGCCTCCCACTAAAATCGCAGCTGCGCATCCATGTGTCGATTCGAGCTGCTCGGGGCCATCATTCTTATATCCCACGACATACAAGACGCAATCAAGCGCAGGAAGGCGGCACGAAGCAATACGCGATGCTACACGAAATCCTCCTGTCCCTCTCCGGCCATCCGTCGCCTCTCCTACGTCCGCCAAGCTCGCCCGAAGCAGACGCCCTCGCAGGAATCAGCCCGCCCGAACGGCAACTGCTCTCTTCCGCTGGCCACATAAGTCATCTACACACAAAGCTGATCGCCTACTCTTCCGAGACGGCCACCTCTCATCCCAGTACGATCTGCAGAGCCGTCTGTACGGCCATTAGCTCCGTTCACCTAGCTGCCTTTCAGCGCAAGGTGCTAGACGTAGAGGCGAGCGTGTTGCGGAACGATGCGGGCCTGGTGGGTGCCTACAATATCGTGCCCCTGACGGCCGTCATGAGCGAATTCCAGCAGTGGACGAGACGGCTGGAGTGGCTATGGGATACGGTGCGGTTCATCATGGCGAGAGACGGAGAGGGGCGGGCTTGCCGCGGCGCTGCACTGATCGATCGCTTGCGGGACGAGCTGCAGAGCGGATATCAGGACGTGGCGGCTACGGCGGAGAGTCTGGTCAAGGCAGCCGAGACGGCGTGGCTGAAGCAGGTTTCGGCATGGGTGCTATATGGAAGACTCCCGAGCTTCGGGGCCGACGACTTCTTCGTACAGACGACGACGATACAGGGTGCCCCAAACGACCGTGACTATGTCTGCGTGGCAGATTGTCTACCTTCTTTTGTCACAGGCGCGACGGCATCGTCTATGCTCTTTATTGGAAAATCCCTTCACCACGTTCGATCCATCAACACGAGCTCCACGTCCACGGGGGTTGCCCATGTTGCCGCCAAACTGTCTGAGCTGTCCACGCTCTCCCTACCGCTTGAAAGCACTGACTTTTCCAAGGCAATCAAGGCTATCCGCACGTCGCTATCTGAAACCACTCTGCAGCAGATGCTGCCACTGGCAAAAGTATCGGAAATGATGCATCTGCTCCGAGAATTCTACCTCCTCGGACGGGGCGAGTTCGCTATGGCGCTGGCACACGAGGCGGATGAGAAGATTCGCAACCGGTGGCGAAGGGCGGTGACCGGGACAGGGCATCATCCTTCTCATCTGGCGTACGACAACGGTGATCAAAGCGTCAAAAACGTGACGGTCAAAGATGGGGAAGTGGCTGCCGTGCTGAACCGGACGTGGGCGGTTCTCGTGTCCATGCAGGGCCAGCACGCGGAAGAAGACGACCAGCTAGACCTGGCCAGAAGCTTGATACAGCTCCATCTGACCAAGACCAGGCCGCCGGCTGCTCTGGCTACGGGCAGAGGGCTCAATGTGGAAGCGGCAAGCCATGTGGCCGCGTCTCCGTTTCGCAACATGCTGTTTGGCGTGCCGGCCATGCTGAGTATCGACCTCCCCTCGCCGCTCGACATGGTCATCTCGGCGTCGGACCTGCAGCTCTACTCTTCCATCAACTCCTATCTTATATCGCTCCGCCGAGCACACATCCGCCTTACGGACCTGTGGAAGATCACATCGCTCCGTCGCCACTATCCTTCTCCACGCGGCACCTCGGATTATGCCGTCACGCTTCGCGAGCGCTGGTCTGACCGTGCTTGGCTCCTCCGCAGCTCGTGGACCACAGCCAGCGCGGCCATCTTCTTCCTCGGCGAGACAGAAACCTACTTCCAGACGGAAATCGTCGCCGGTCTCTGGGACCACTTCCACACGTGGCTCCTCCCACCACCGTCCAAGGAATCTCAACACTCTGCCTCCGCCTCCCGCTCGCACTCTCAATCCCGCTCCCGCTCTCGCTCCCGATATGCGCCCTTTTCTGACCCCATCACCCCGACCTTTAATAAGCCAACACTCGCTCCCTCAGCTTCATCATCTCACGACCCTGAAACGCTCTCCACAGCCCACACTCTCTACCTCCGCACCCTCACCCACCGCCTCCTCCTCACCCAGCCCTCTTTCACGCAACCCCTCTACGCCCTCCTCACCCACATCGACCACCTAGCAACCCACCTCCATCGCCTACACTCCCTCTTCACGTCCTCGGACCTCCACCACGACGCCGGCTTCCTCGACACGACTAGCTCCTCTGACCGAGACCGCGAGCAAGGCCAGCTTCTTGAGTCCCTCCACACACTGCACCACAAAGTCAAGAACGGGATCCAGGATGCCGTTCATGCACTCCGGGCGCTGGAATCAGATCCTTCCTTTTTGGCTGAATGGGATGGACAGGCGCTTGCGGAGCCGGAGGATGGGGAGGGGGAGGAGCACATGGGGTATGTTCCTGCGAGGGTAGGGGGCGTGGATCGGTTGTTGATGAAGTTGGATTTTGGGAGTTGGATTGCTGGGTAGCTGGAGGTGTGACGATATCCGGTCTTTTCTCTTTTCCATTATTTTCTCTGTCTTCCTCTTTGTCCTAGATCCAAGGCGCTGTTGTACTGTGCTGTGAAATCTATGCACAATACAGATGGGTATTAGTGTATGGTTTGGCCATAGAGGCGTCTACGAGGTTATGAAGTTCATGATGTACTGGGGTGGGAGACTGGAGTGCTAGTTGTCAAGACTCAATGGGTATGTAACTATAGGAGGTAGAGATTCCGGCATAGTCGTAATACGATTATTGTGCTGTATGCTTATGTAGATACTTATATAAACATGCGAGATGAGTACCTGTGTCACGGAACTGTTGCCTGCAAAGGCCACCACACTTGCGACTTTACAAACAACCAGCACGACGCCACTAGACAGGTATGCCCACCCGTCCATGTATGATACATCTACATTTGATATATCGCGACTCATGCGACACGTCGCACTATGTGCCGACGCCTCAGTTAAGATGCAACAAGGTCTCCAAAGGCTATTTATTTACATTGTTGTGACTTCTTGTTTTGTACTCTATAAGTCTATCGTTGATTTTTCAACTTGTCTTATCCAAGAGAGAAAAGTCGTCGTGGCCGCATGAGACAACGGGTTGACGCAAACTTGGAACCGAACCGGAATAAGAGACTGAGCGACGACGAGTTCATCGAAACGTTGATGGAAGCAGGATTTCTCCACGAGAATTCGTTGCCCGACGAAGCAGCGGATACGTCGACACGGCCGAAACATCGCCAACCAACCTTCTCCAAAGCCAGACAAAGACTCTCCAAAGTCAATTGTTGGTAGGATTTGGTCCTCGTTGAAAGAAGCCTTAGCCGGCATCGTTCAATCCGCTATTGACCAGAGGAAGGCCAACGGCCTGCAATGCTGGCGATGTGGTCGGGACTCTCACCACACATTAGCGTGCTTCGCGGAATCTGACTTGGAAGGACGGGATTTGCCACCAGCTCCTCAACGTTCACCAGGTGCCACTTCACTTCCACTCCCAGAGTCGCAGCCTTGAAACGACAATCGGACAACCTTGACTCGGCGACACCGTCAAAGACCGCAAGATTGGAAGACGACCCTCCTAACGTGGTGGGAGCCGGGATCTGAATTGGATTCGGATTTTTAACAACTGACCACCATATGCCGTCCGGTGGAACCACACGGCCAGCTCAGGACGTATCGACACATTGCAGCGCAATTGGTCAACCCGCTCAAGAATCACCCATTCAAGAGCCAGTTTCCGGGGACAGGCCCATCGTGAACATGACATTGTCGATTGACGATTGCGAAATTCCCATCCGTGATTTACTCGACGGTGGCAGTAGCCTTCCGGGGTTTTTTTTCATTATCGACAGCGAGAAAGGCAATCATCCAACATCCCCCTGTAGAAGAGGACTTGGAAGAAAACGCTGTATGCCTTCAACGATGTGGCCGACGACTCGGGTGGACGCTACGCCACCAGGCCTCTTGTTCTGACTCCTGAGACACCAACAAGACCATTATACGCGTTTACCATCCGAGCTGAGTAATCTTTCCGACTGTGACGCAATGTTGCCTCATTGGTGGATGCAGGAACATCAGCCTGCCAACCTCTTTGACAAAGACTCCGATCGCATTATGTTTTTCCTCACAACATTGTCGCGAACATTGTTTCAGCCTGGAAAGTCTTAACAAACCTTCGGCGGATCGTATTTCAACAACCAAGGCTACTTTGGACGCTCACCGCGCCGCTGTTCCAGAAAAGTACAAGAAGTGGCTCCCGATTATGAGCGGCGAGGCAGCTCTTCGACTTCCGGATCATCAACCATGGGATCACAAGATTGACTTGATCGAAGGTCACACCCCATCTTCTGGGCCGCTCCGCTGTACACGATGAGTGCCAGGGAAATAGCTGCTCCTAAGCCTTGGTTAGACTCGATGCTCAAATCCGGTCGGATCCGCGAGTCTACTGCTTCCTGCTCAGCACCGTTGATGTTCACCGAGAAGAAGGACCTTGAAGATCCTCTTCGACCTGTCGTCGATTACCGCGCAATCAACAAGATGACGGTCCCGGTACAATACCTCATTCCGTTAATCCATATGATGAAGTCGTAACTTCCCAGTTCTTGAGACCAACGTGCTTGCCGGCGATTAAGAAGGCGAACCTTGGTGAAGTATTCCAGGTTGTGGTGGTCGGAGAATACCTCAATACGGTGCTGGGCTCCCTCAAGACACTGTCTCCATCTCTTAAAGCAGTCGACGATGGCTAAAAGTTCTTTGTCGTGAATCTCGTAGTTCATCTACGCTGGTGAAAACTTCCTAGAATGGAAGGCAACAGGGTGGATCTTTCCATCGGTGCCTTGCTGTGACAAAACGCCACCGAGCGCAAAATCGGAGGCATCCGCTTCGACCAATGCGGGTACTGAGGGATTGAAATGGACCAGTATAGGCGCGGTGGAAAAGGAAACTTTCAAGGAGTCGAAGGCTTCCTGCATTTGTGACGACCAGCACCACGCTTTGCGATCCAGTTTGACGGAATCAGTCAGGGGCTTGGCGATGTTCGAGAAGTCTTTGATGAATCGACGATAGAAATTCGAAAATCCAATCAACTTCTGCACATCCTTTTATGACGACCGAGGTAACCACAACTGAATACAACGAGTTCTTTCGGCGGTCATCGAGATACCCTCAGTTAATATGTCGTAGCCAAGAAACTCTACTTTAGTGACACACCAGTGGCACTTGTGAGCGGCTACCGCCAGATGATATTTCGACAACCTGCGAAGTACCCCTTGGCTAAGGCGTCATGTTCTTCCATTGTCGCAGCATAGATGAGGATGTCGTCGATATATACAAGGACGCCCGCGTCAAGAAGGTCGTGGAAGATATGGTTCATGAGCGCTTGAAAGGTAGCTGGAGCGTTCATTAACCCAAAAGGCATAACGGTGTACTCGAATAGTCCGTATTTGCACTTGAATGCTGTCTTTCATTCGTGACCCTCTGCCATTCGGATCAAGTTGAAACCAGACTTCAGGTCGATGTTGGTGAAGAATCGGGCTCCCTGCAAGTGATCTTGCACGCCCTGGATTAACGTAATGGGGTATCGTACCGGAACCGTCATCTTGTTGATTGCGCGGTAGTCGACGACAGGTCGAAGAGGATCTTCAGGGTCCTTCTTCTCGGTGAACATCAACGGTGCTGAGCAGGAAGCAGTAGACTCGCGGATCCGACCGGACTTGAGCATCGAGTCTAACCAAGGCTTAGGAGCAGCCATTTCCCTGGCACTCATCGTGTACAGCGGAGCGGCCCAGAATATGGTGTGTGACCTTCGATCAAGTCAATCTTGTGATCCCATGGTTGATGATCCGGAAGTCGAAGAGCTGCCTCGTCGCTCATAATCGGGAGCCACTTCTTGTACTTTTCTGGAACAGCGGCGCGGTGAGCGTCCAAAGTAGCCTTGGTTGCTGAAATACGATCCGCCGAAGGTTTGTTAAGATTTTCCAGGCTGAAACAATGTTCGCGACAATGCTGTGAGGAAAAAAATAATGCGATCGGAGTCTTTGTCAAAGAGGTTGGCAGGCTGATGTTCCTGCATCCACCAATGAGGCAAAATTGCGTCACAGTCGGAAAGATTACTCAGCTCGGATGATAAACGCGTATAATGGTCTTGTTGGTGTCTCAGAACAAGAGGCCTGGTGGCGTAGCGTCCACCCGAGTTGTCGGCCACATCGTTGAAGGCATACAGCGTTTTCTTCCAAGTCCTCTTCTACAGGGGGATGGATGTTGGATGATTGCCTTTCTCCCTGTCGATACTGAAAAAAGAAAAACCCCGGAAGGCTACTGCCACCGTCGAGTAAATCACGGATGGGAACTTCGCAATCGTCAATCGACAATGTCATGTTGACGATGGGCCTGTCCCCGGAAACTGGCTCTTGAATGGGTGATTCTTGAGCGGGTTGGCCAATTGCGCTGCAATGTGTCGATACGTCCTGAGCTGGCCGTGTGGTTCCACCGGACGGCAAATGGTGGTCTGTTGATTGGAGCTCGGTCATCCGTTGGTAATCCTTGGAGTCCTCCCCTTTGTCCGTGAAACGTACTTTGAAAGCTTCAGAGTACGACGTCCAAGTGTTGGATTGTTGCGGAGGTGCATGACGATTCGCTCTTTGAATGTGCCAGACTAGGGCCTGTTCCGCGATGAGTGATCCAGCCCAACTGATCTTGATCATGTCAATGTCGAGGCTGTCGGTGTTTGCATCCAAGTAAAAAAAATGACCGTGGCTCACCAAGCACGAGTGACGGTCAGATTTTTTCCAGTAAAGCAAGCGGGCTTCGTGAAATGCCCTGCTTTTCCGGTACGGGCGACGGTACTTTCTTGTCGCGTCTGCGAAGGAGAGGGCCAGTTTGCGAAGTACAGAATTTTGGGTGCAACGTCTCCAGGTCGAAAGGTATGCACCTGGTCGAGTGATATGTGCACGTCATGAGAGAGAGGGTCACGCATCCCACAGTTCATAAAGCTAACAGTCCCTCCTCCTAAGCTACATACATACTTTGGTGGTTCGGAAAAACACATTCCGTCCGGCGTCTATGCAATGCGTCATATGTACACACATCACAAACTTACCTTTGACTGGGAAGAAGTGCGATCCACCCACGAAGCTTTGAAAGTCTTCGATGACGCCACACTGGCCGTCGAAGGACACGCGACTTTCCTGAGCAATTGGCTTAGCGTTGTCGTTTTTGCGTGCAGTCGTGGTCTTGTGAGGACCTTTTCTGCCGTTTGCATCCACCGTCCATCCTATTTCTATCTTGGTTTTGTCCAGATCTGATGTCACTGACGTAAAGCCGTCCCACTGAATGATTCACTCTGTCTCACCGCCTACCACTTGAGGACCTCTCAGCATCATGAATATATAGGAAGTCTGACAAAATCACGTCAAATCATGTTTAATGCCGTCAGTAAACCATTTGTATCATAGGGAAAACTTTCTGTAGCGTACTTCACTTCACATCACACCACATCAATTACAGAATCAACACAGGCCCCAAATCCTCATGAATTACAGTAACGGCCTGCAATGTGACAAAACAAAAGTATGTAACCAAAGACAATTCATTTTCTCATCCAAAACGCTTGCTGTATGCTAACTTGCTACCTTGCTTGATTGCTTGCTCATTACCCCCTAGACCCTCCAAAACAAATAATAACGAAAGCCACCAAAACAAAGAACCACCTCCAAACAATCATGCATCACGTAAAGTCATACCCTCCCATCCTCAAAACTCCCATCATACCGAGCTGTATCTAAACCTGGGCTGCTATAACTCACTAAAAACCCTCGTTAATCCAGGGATCATCCCCTCGGTCTCACTGCTCAGGTGTCAGTAGTGAACAGACATAGCCCTGCTAAATCGAAACGGCCTGGCCGGCGTCTGTTCATGGCGACGGCTAAACAGGCCACGCAGGGAGGACGGCTCGGCCTCGGAGCTGTCCGAGCCGAAGTGGGTCTTGGGTTCCTCCACCGAGGGGGCGGCATTCGGCCTGTCCCGTTTGGCACTTGAGGTAGATTGCCATTCTCGGCGAATGCAATCGTCCACGAGGGCCACAAGACCCGTTGCAATAAAGATCCTGTCCACAATGTCAGCGCTGAAGTCAAAGTAAAAAAAAAAAAAAAAAAAAAAAAAAAAAAACATA
>SRPN01000306.1:0-28927 GCA_018360045.1 Claviceps capensis | reverse complement strand
GTTAGCTAGGGGGTGTGTCGCAGGGTATATAGGGGTAAACAAAGCACAAAAGAGTGGCCAGACGGCTGCGCCCATTCTTTTGTGCAACACCTATGTTATATGGATGATTGTTACTCCATCTATCTTGGTGAGCATCTTATCATTTTCATCTCCGTCATCACCGTTGTACGACCAGCGTGACCCTGTGACCCTCGTCATCAACATCATCAACATCAACATCATCGTCCCAACAAACTGCTGCGCCAGTCACAAAACCCCTGTCTTTCCAAGCCAAATCCAAAATTAAGCACTGTGCAGCGAATAGCTCCTCACTCTCAGGTGGCAAACCGGTCTCATTCGTTCAGGCCGTGCAGTCTGTGTAAGCTGCGTAGGTAGCCAGAGACTAAAGCAGTACAGCAAATCCCTCGCGTAGGCAACACAGCTCCCACCACACATGGCAGATACATCTTCATCTTCATCTTCATCTTCATCTTCGTCTACGATCTACATCGGCGTGTGCACGTATATCGGCGGTATGCGCGCATGTGTGTAAATGTCAAAGATCTGATTTCAGAGCGACATGGATGAACGATTCTCAGAATCTGCACTCAAGAATCGCCTTCAAGGGGGAGGGGCCGTTTTCCAGTCTCTTGATTTTACCTATACTCGGTCACCCCTTGATTTATACTAAAGGTTTGACGGGGGAATGGGGTCCCGTGGCTGCCATGACACAACTTAGCCATGTGAGCAGTGCTGTGCCCCCCTCTCGGGACATTTTGCGGAACCTCGGAGATTTAAAATTCGATCCAATGATCAAACAAGAGGGAGGCAGTCCCTGTTTTAGTTTAATCTTCGTGGGTGGCGGCCAAGACGTCGGTGCACGGGACTCGGGAGTCGGGAGGCCGGATTGAGGGATGTCTGGTGATACTAAGGCCACCTAATACATCTTCGCAGGCGCCGGGCCTCAGGGGGGGGCGGGCGGTTTGTGAAGCCGTCCTTCCAAGTACATAAATGTGCTCAACTGAAAGACATGACCTATCACCATCCTGCATATTCAGAAGAACGACAATACGCGGCATCCCAGCTCTCTCATTATCGAGTTCGGAACCGCATCGGGTTTTTTGACTCCGTGCCATTCCCAAAGCCACCGGCGCAGCGAGGACCGCAGCCCGCTTGGCTCACTGGGGGGCTTCTGCTCCGGTCACTCGGCGCAGACGTTTTGAGAGAGTTGCGAGGAGCCAGCCATGTCCTTACCCGAGGCATCAGCAAGCCTTCGTCGTCATGCAGCCATGGAGCATGCAGCCATGGAGCATGGAGCCATGAAGCCATGAAGCCATGAAGCCATGAAGCCATGGAGCCATGGAGCCATGAAGCCATGAAGCCATGAAGCCATGAAGCCGCCCATGAAGTCAGAAGCCAGAAGTCACAAAGCTGTGGAGCGCCGTCGCACTGTGGCGCAATTCCCGACAATCCTGATGCCTAGACCGATTGGCTTAACGCAACTTCAAGGGACCCTTTTCCACCGTTTTGCCGTCTTTGGACTCCAAATTGCGCAGGTGTCATGAGGAAGCCGCGCCCTTTCCTCTCTACATGACGCACAAGCCGCTGATTCCCGCACGGCATTGTCTGGTACGGTAATACATACTCTGTAGTATGTCCCACTGGCATTGTCCATTCTTCGTGCTACATACAGTCGCACGCCGGGCAATCAGCGGGTCTAATAGACTGGCCAAGCGTTGAAGCGACGGAAAGTGGTTACATATGTATTTGTTTTTCATATTTCCAGCTAGACGCGCCATCCGCTCCGTCGCCATAAGCCATAGTCATCAGTCGGCACGAGGGGTATGCATCGCAGGATTCGCAGCATCGCGAAAGGCCCGTCTTGCACAGCGCAGTCATCTTTAGCTCACGATGCACTGCCATCCATGCATCCATCCATGCTTCGTCTTCTCCTGGCCTCGCATAAAAGCGGAGCCGTCGCCCTTGGTTCGTCGGCTAAAATTGGATATCAGGTGTGTCCGCAAATCAAGATAATCAAGATAGCAAGCCTCAAGAGGTATGTTATGTAACTTCATACGGAGTACTCCGTATGGACATTAGCCGCGACCCAGGCTACGGAGTAGAATAGGAGGTTTGTATCGCTTGTTGGCTTATGTACCTATTTACTGATGTACTACCTAGGTATCTCGTAGTCCGTCTAGCGCAACATGCCCCGGGGTCGCGCAGCCCAAAGTACGTAATAATAGGTAAGTTCTGTAAGCCCCTAGCAAAGGTATATGCATGCATTGAATGCCGGGCTCAAGGGTTGCGTGTGGGCAGCATGCGACGAGGGCATCAATTGACACGCGCGAGTCCAATAATGACGCGCAGCATTCGCCTCAAGCCCACGATCTTCAGGACATGTTGATCTCTACGGAGTCCGATCCGTCGTGGGCTCGTGGCCGCCGTTGAACTTGCGGATTGTTACCTATGTAGGTCATTCGGCAAGCAAACAAAACGCATGTCGGCCTGACGGGGTGAGTGGACTGGTCAGGATGCAAGCCTCAAGGTGCGCGAATCTCGGAAGTTGGGAGGAAGCTCATCCATTCTGTCAGTTGCAAACTTGCAATTGCGTGCCGAGGGGTACGGCGGCAAACTTTGAATTGTCTGGGAACAGGGCGGATGCGCGCCGTCGCCGTCCCTTGTGAACAGGGGCCAAATAACCAACAGACTCTGTACATACTGTATGTACGGAGTACCTATGTGTTCGCGTATAATCCAGCTTTTGGCGCCTTGACGAAAGAGAGCTCGTTCGGTTCCAGCGCGAAAAGGGGTATTAAACACATCCGCCGCAAGTTGCCGGCCCTTTTAGTTTCCTTGAGCATCGTGAAGTTTGGTGCGACTTGCCTTTCTTTGCCGGGCGGCCGTCCATGGAGGCTTGTGGACCGCGACTCCGCGAGTAGACCTGAATGGCCAACTGCGTTGTATGTAGGTGATCGTCCAGTATCGTTGACGAGCTTGTCTGCTCCCCGTCTGATACTGGCCGCTACCAGCCGCTACTGACTACCTACAGTACCAGATCGAGGAGAGTACCAAGCCCGAGGCTCGCACAACTCTACCATTACCCACCACCAATTTGTGCTCTTCTTGCGGATTCGGGGGTTGTCGCGGAATGCGGCGGCGACACGATCTAGTTGAGAGAGCCGGGAACAACCGCGTCATGGAGATACGTTGTGGCACTAGCACCGTGAGCCTCAAATGCTGAGGTCCGTCTGTGGCCAGAACCAATGCAACCATGACGGCGGATGTTCTCTGCGAATTCGAAGACGGAATAGATAGCGGCCTGAAATTAAGCTCGACGACTGACCGTGATCCAATTCGCGACAGTAGATTGATAGGACGGCTACAAAGGGAAATAAAAACCACGCCCTTGGAGTTTTCGAAAGGGGCAAGATGGAAAGCCAGAAGTTGAAGCGACGAGAGGTGAAACCTGGGGCATCTAGCTCACGCTAGGCCAGTGTCCACAATCTAGCCACTGTTCTGGCAGGAACGACAGAGGCCCAGACGAAGCGGGAAGGCAGCTCTACAATCACTCAAGACTCGAGAGTCAAGAGTCAACTGTGCCTACAGATACATACTGTACACTGTATCATGACACTGATACACACTCTGTGCAAGCAGACGCAATGTGTGTATGTGCATGCATGTACGTGCCATGGTACATATTCCGTACATCTCAATATAGGCCTTCATGTACATACCCACACATTGTCATATATGTACACATTGCGTCTGCTTGCACAGAGTATGTATCAGTGTCATGATACTCCGTACGTATGTAGGTATGTATACGTAATTATGCGAGTCCCTGAGTCGCGGAGTCGCGGTACCCGATCCGCTGCCCGTGAAATGCAGACCCCTGGATGACAGACAGACATGGCTTCATGCCGGCATGATAGTGATGGTACGAGTTCATATCCGATCTCTGTTCGACATGCATCCAGTATGGAAATGATGGCACCGGGTACCTACGCGCCAGGCGTAGGATCATGATGTGGTGATCCCGTTCAACACGCGGCACAAGGGATGCCATCCAGCACGCGACACCCCTTGTTTCTCGACTGCGAGTTCCAAGCGCGTAACGCTCTTCTGGGCTATGTACATTGTATGTACATACATACCTAACTCTGAGACAGACTCATCGGCTAGCAGCTCATTCCCGCAGCACCCAAGGTTTGAGCCACGGACTCAGTATCGCATGATAGAGCCAATCGAGTCGAGTGATCCGATAAGCTCCTTGGCAAACTTGAAGCTACAAACTCCGTGCTCCGTATGTACATTATACATGCCTAGGTACCTCCTAGGTGCATACGGAGTACGTGCGGTCCACGGAGTACTTGCCACTTGGTGTAGGTCCACTTTACTTTCCTGAATGCCAGTCTCTAGCCAGTCGCCAACGACATGAACACGTCGCAGACTCGCAGCCGAGCGAGGCTGGCGTAGAGAGGGCGGCTCAACACGAGAGACCAGAGAGCCGCAGCAGCCTCATCGAGGCGGATTGGTGGCACGAGATCACCACGGCACTACGGAGTACCTATGGCACCATGAGGGGCTGGGAGTCGGGACAGGAGGCCAGGTAGTTTCAGAAAGCACTACCGAGCAAAGTGCTAGACATGGTCGGAGAGACCACTTTCGATGACTGCTTGATCTACTGCACGATGCTGCATGTGGTCTCGCCCCTCGGTCGTCGACATGGCGGCCGTTCGACCGCATACTGCAGTGAGCAGACGAATGACGACGAAGGCCTCGACGAAGGCCTTGGCGTCTCGCACTACCGGGTATGATCAACGCCACACAGAGTCGCAACTCGCAAGGAGGAGAAGATGGGAAAGAGAAATACATATGGGTTACATAGGACTGGACTTAGGAGGACTCAGGAGGACTCAGGAGAGGGGAGACGTGACTGGGAAGCAATGGGCCAATGGTAGACAGATCCTGGTGCGACCGATGACGGAAGACGGAAGGGAGCCAACGGCGCACGGTGCAGACCTGATTACGTGTCACCTACATACCAAGCCGCCCCAGGCCGCCTGGATAAGCGCTGGAGGAGTGCCCAGAGCACTCAAGCTCCCCTGTAGACCGTGGCCAGACTAACCCGACTCGGGCAGCTGGTTGACCGGCACCGGCACCGGCACCGGCTGCTCGGCCACGAACGGTCCCACAGTGTCCTGCAGTGTCTGCACGGTGTCCCTGGTCCTGCAGCGCAGAGCGAGCCGACTCGGGATGGTGTGTCGATGGGAGAGGCAGCTTATCCCCTTTTCCCCCCCTCTTCCTACCCTCCAGGGCCCCGGCATGTGTCTTGTGGTGTGGCAGTCGTGCATACGCGTCGTCACACCCGTGCGGACATGGCAGTTCTTCATGGTCCCCTTGCTTGTGTGAGTGCGGTTGCAGGGCCTTCCTACTTCCAGCCTGTAACTCGCACTGGCTCGAGCGGCCGAGAGCAGCCACTGCTCGTTGGCCTGCTGGCCACTCACAGGACGCTCAGCACGCTGTAGTGGGACTCTATCAACTCCTGCGCCCAAAAGCCCAAAAGCCCACCAAGCTCACCCCACCATGCCCCACCAAAACCCACCACATCCAAACCGTCGCCGTTGACCCCTGCTCCTTTTTTTCTGGCTCCTCGATAACCGACAATCATTTCCTACCGTGGCTATCTATCTCTCATCCCGCCCATCGCAAGTCCAAGACGAACTCTCCGCTCGCTGCAGTACCTTCTCATTGAATCCCCATCTCCATCCCTCTCTCATATGACTCGGTTTCCTGCGCTCTTATCAACCCCCTTTCTCTTTCCATATCATCTCGCCTTGGAGGAATTTTTGTCGATTCGTCTCCTTCGTAATCGTTGGGGGGGTCTTATGCAGGCACCTTGCTATACGCACCACCCACCGCAACTATCACACCACACGACCAGTCAATCGATCAAGAGACGTTGCGGCCATGCGGCGATAGATTATTGCTCGCGATTGCTCCAAGACAGCCTCCCAAAGCCCGCCTTGCCCGTTCACAACATGTCGACTCGACTGACGAGGACTTCCTCTTGTACGGCGTCACGATGGATACCTCACACAGACCACAATTGCAGCAATTCCAGGCTCCGCAAGAGCCTCTGACGCTTCATGCTCCTCTCCCGCAGTCGGTGTCCATGCCGCTTCGCACCGCCAACAGTACGCCGATATCGTCACCAGGCCTATTCAGCCCGACTGCCTCACGACAGAGCCTCACGCATCCGCATACATCCCTTTCCGAATGCAACACCCCGGCGCCAATGGGCAAACGCCCGTGGCTTCACCCCCTACAGACGCACCGGGTCAGAGAGTAAGTTGAATGTCGCCATGCTATGCTCTCCGGGACGCTGTCCAGGATTTCTAGGGGTATCAACGCAATGCTGACATGAACCACTGGAAGGACTCATAAAGCGTTGATCGACTTGGACAGTATTAACGGACGCAAAACGATCAATCAGTATGAAGTTATTGAAGAAATTGGCCGTGGCATGCATGGCAAGGTGAAACTTGCTCGAAGCCTTGAAACTGGCGAGAATGTGGCCATCAAGATCATTCCTCGGTTCTCCAAGAAACGACGGTTAGGTAAACTCACCGCGCTCTCCCCGCAAGATAAGACCAAGAAGGAAATTGCGATCCTGAAAAAAATCCGCCACGCCAACGTCGTCGCGCTTCTTGAAGTCATTGATGACCCCGAGTTGAAGAAGATCTACATGGTTCTTGAGCATGTTGAGCTCGGAGAGATTGTCTGGCGGAAAAAGGGCCTTCCACACATTTGCCAGTATGATCGCAAATTAGTCGAACGAGAAATGGCTGGTGGCGAAGCGCCCACGGCCGAGGAGATACAGTACAACGAACTCCTCGAACGCAGACATGCCATCAAAGAGATCAAACGGGCTAAAATGGCGCAGAATTTTGCTGGACCATCGGACTTCTGGAGCGTTGAACATGGGGCCGCCGACGACCGGAGCAGCAGCGCTGGTCCTTGGTCGCGCATCTCCTCACAAGACAACTTTGCCATGATGGACCGCTCGTCCTCGCCTTCAGGCTCTCGACAGTCATCTGCTGCGCCCTCCCGCTCACTTTCTTTCGCCTCTAGTAACCTGTTGCCTTCCAAGATGTCCGAGGATGCACTGTGGATTGACGAAATGGAGACACCTGGGCCCCTTGATTCGAATACACCCTACGACAACACGTTGTTCGGTGCGAGCGCCGAGGAAGGTTCACGGGGCCCCACCTTTCGTGAACGATCGTCCAGCATAGCCGATTCCATCATCTCGCACATGTCGTCTGTGGATTACAATCCGTTCGCGCATGATCCCTTCGCGGAGGATTACTCTTTTGTCCCATGTTTCACTTTCGAACAAGCGCGGTCGACATTCCGAGACACGGTATTGGGCCTGGAATACTTGCATTACCAAGGCGTAGTCCATCGGGACATCAAACCCGCCAATTTGCTATGGACCAAAGACCACCGCGTCAAAATTTCCGATTTTGGAGTTTCCTACTTTGGTCGACCCATCCGCGATGGCGAGGCCGACGATACGGTGTCTGAATCCGAGGCCAAGGATTTTGACGATGACCTCGAACTAGCCAAGACGGTGGGCACACCGGCCTTCTTCGCCCCTGAGCTATGTTACACGGACTTGGATAGTGGACTGCAGCCAAAGGTGTCGGAGCAGATTGATGTGTGGTCGCTCGGTGTCACCCTGTATTGTCTCATATATGCGCGCATACCTTTTCTCGCCGAAGACGAGTTCCAAATGTTTCGTAAGATTGCGACAGACGAAGTGCACATTCCTCGTCGCCGCCTCAAGCCTGTTGACCCCTCAACGTCACCCGCAGAGCACTCACTGTACAAGCGACACAATGCACACCCATATCGCGATGACAACGACCTCGAATATGAGGATGTCGACAATTTGCTTTATGATCTGCTAAGACAAATGTTGACCAAGAATCCTGAAAAGCGTATTCGTCTCAGGGACATCAAGCGCCACCCCTGGGTGGTCCAAGGAATTCCCGATGTCGTGGCTTGGCTTGAAGAATCTGATCCCGCAGGGCCGTCTCAGGGCAGAAAGATCCAGGTGGATGAGAAGGAAGTGTCATATGCTGTCATTCCCCTCACCCTTCTGGAGCGTGCCCGGTCGGTTGTGAAGAAAGCTGTCGAGAAGGTGATGCATCCCCTAGGCGAACGAAGCGGTAGCAAGTCCAGGACCAGGAAGAGAGCTACAAGCAGTGCAGTAAGCTCAAGTAAGTTGAGCTCGACTGGCGATAGCCTTTTCAGACATGCTGGTGCACCATCACAGCACGTCAGTTTTGAGCGTCGTCCCAGTATTCGCGGCGAGGACTACTTTGCTCCGAGCTCCACGAGAGGCGTAGCGTCCGGGGATGCTGGCCAGCTGCAGACGACAACCACTTCTACGGCAACCACAGTCCAGGGCGACGATACGTCGGTGCATGATCACGGGACCCAGGATCAGGGCGGCCCGCATGGAAGCAACGACCTGTCAGCTGGCACAAGCTCCTCTCGTCGCTTCCAACGCCACGTTTTTCAGAATCGGATGATGCCTCAGTCACTGGAGCTAGCACATGCGCATCCCGAAACACAGTCGACCCCTGTCACACCAAATGCAGGAACCCGTCCCTTCCCAAGCCGGCAAGCACATGTCCGATGGACTGGTCCGTCCGAGTCCCAAAGCGAAAGCGACTTTTCGTCGTATTCGATTGACCGAGGAATGTTCATGAGCCCCGACAGTCGTCATCGTTGCTCATCATGTGTTTCTGTTTCATCAACCGCCGCTCCAGGCACTACGCGTGAATATTACCGGCATCCGGGGCTAATGCGGTCTGTGGATTTGGGAAGGGGAGAGCGCCGGTACAATACCTCGTCCCCGTTGTCCTCTTCTCCACAGGCCAGTTCGGCTGCCCTCCAGCGCGAAGACACGCGTCACGCTCTGACAGTTGAGGATTCCGAACTAACATCAACGTTAGACCCCGGCAAGAACAGCATTACAGAAGCCGTGGGGGAGCTATCTATGGAAAGCAAATCATCACAACCGGCCTCTCAGGCCTGCTCCCCATCATCGCCCGGACGCGAGATGCGGGACTGGTCTAACCACGCTGCTCCCTCTGAAGACAAGGCCGGCATAAACCATAAGTCCTCCAGCCTGGAGTCCATGCACGACTTGGGCACACCACCTTCGACATGTCCCAGTGAGACAGCCACGCCATGTGATGTGCACTCCGCCAAGTCCCAATCAGAAATCTTGCACGATTTCCACTCCGACTCTTCGCTGCCTGCTCCGCTGAGCAGAGATTGCGCCGGCACGGAAGCGGAACACCTGCGCACGCGGAGACTGATTTCCCGCCAGGAAGGATCCTCGGAGGCTGACATACCGCCTGCTATGGCCAAGGAGGCTACTTCTGCCATGGAGAGTGACTCTACACTACCGCTGCGCAGTGCCCACTCTGAAGATGAGACGGACTCGTCTGCCCCTCACGCTGACTCAGACTGTGACAATGAAGAGGGCTTATTTCTTGTGACGAAATCCACGAGGCATGCGCCTTCTTTTGCTGCCGCGGGACCGAGGCAATTTGAGAATCGGAGGCGCGATACGGGGACTAGTAGTGCGAGTAATGAGACTGCGAAGAGGGTTTCTGTGTCTGGGAGGGACTGACCTACCGATGTTCTAGATCAAGCTCGCGAAATACGCTACCTTGACTCGTCGATACGGGATTTCTGATTTCTCTCAGATAAGTCTTTATCGGGCACCGGACGTCTGCGGCTGTTTCTGGCTGACCGAGGATACAGTCGCTCACGGGCACTCGACAGTCTACAGCCGCTGGGACCTGTACTCATCAGACATCATGGGCTGCACAAGATGGCCAACAATCAAGTGCACTGCTTCAGCTTCAGCTTCAGCGGGATTTGGTCAAATGGACTGGATTCTGGGTGGAGGTGGAGGTGTTATACCTGATTGTTGCGGTGCCCGTGCCTTCCATTCCATGCTCGTTTGCGTTTTGCGTTCAACATGTTCATGTTTGAACTTGTTGGACGCATGCAATACGACATGGGGTTGGGGAATAACGCGCGATCCGTCTGCCCAGTCACGATTGACGTCTTTGCTTTGAGGGCATTGACACGATTGATGTCTTTCTCACCTGCACTAGACGTCAAGATGGCTTCTAAGGTGTCGTCTGGCCGTGTATGATTCGATGCCCTCCCACACAAGGAGCAACCACGCGGAAAGCGACATCTCACTCGCAATGGCTCTGTTACCTTCCTAGTGCTGGAGATCCCCCCCCACGCCATTCACGACACTGTCACCATACGCTCACCATGTGCTCATCATGTGCCCATCATCTGCTCATCATACACCTAATATATACTTACCATGCATATAGCATAGCTCACGTCCACTTATCATACACACGCTTACAATCCAAGCCACGCATCTCGGTAGAGATGCCAAAAAGCACTCTGTACATTTTTCTTGTGTTACTTCGCATTTCTGGATCTACTTCCCTGGCTCTTCCTGCATCTTGTCTGCAACATGTTGTCATGTATTCTCTAGCATTCAGTTGTTCTAGCTTTTACCATTTCCTATCCAGCCCTCTCCTTTTCGGCATAAATCTATGCATCGGCATGACGCATTAATGATGTTGGCGGATCGGCCCCATTGTGGTGGAACATGC
The DNA here is from genome assembly GCA_018360045.1 of Claviceps capensis. Lineage (NCBI taxonomy): Eukaryota > Fungi > Ascomycota > Sordariomycetes > Hypocreales > Clavicipitaceae > Claviceps > Claviceps capensis. Next base: position 18,209 of record SRPN01000306.1, on the reverse strand, counting down.
ACAGTACATGTTTTGAAGTTTTTATATTCTCTGGGTGGAACGTCTGAAACAGCTCGAATAGTATTCTTTTCCTGGGAGGCTCGTGGGGGAGACACGACAATGTGCCGTGCATTTTCTCTCCAACACACTTATTGGGTTATTTACAAATGCAAGCATTCTCTTTCTCGGGTGGCTCAATTTGATTTTGCGTTCTTTCTATTATCCTCTTCTCTATCATGGGTCCTCTTCTCTATCATGGGTCCCCTTCTCTATCTTGTGTGTCCTCTTTCCTCTTGTGTCTCCTTCTTCTTGAACGATGCAAGGTAATTAGTCAGGGCAGGATTTGCTTACTTTAGAAACATACCCCGTTTCGATGCCCAGCGCAAGAAACCCCGGTATTGGGCTGATTGGGTGGCTCTTTTGGTACTTTGGGCGCGAGTCTTGTTTAATGACGGCGTGGAAGAAGGGGTTCAGCTTTCCAGGGCCGGCCGTGGGGAGGATAATTGAGTATGGGTTTGTAGGGTCTTAGATTGGAGATATGGAAAGTATACCTAAAGAAGGTTGTTTTTATCACCGAAGTGGTTGGTGGTGGTAGAGTGGATTGTGTATGGGCATGTAATAGCGCTTCAATTGTCGACGCCAACGTCAAAGTAAATAACGCCAGATTAGATGGCAAAATCAAATCACGAATGGAAAAAGGGAAATGCTGTCCCGACTCTCGAGTATGTCGTATGCTTGAAGTTCGAACTTTGTGCCTTCTGCAGTGAAATCATGTGATGGAAGTGTAAGAGACTACCTGCATACCCAATTCAAGACAATCAGAAGCGAAGCGGGACCCCTTCATCCCTGTGCCAGGGTTCAGCATCTATGACTATGTATCAGAACGTACACGCGTTTTCTCTCCAAGTATGCTGACGAGGGAGTCTCCAGGCAGTTGGGAGGGATCCGCCGTGGTCCAGGAATATACTCCCAGCCGCTCCATCCTTACCGTCAAAAGCGACAACCCCTGTCGATTTTCTATAAGGAGGCTATCAAAGCTGTCCTTTTTGCAAGCTGACGTTGATGAAATCACAGATCAGAAGACCCTACCTGTTCCACAGAAGAAGACCCACAAGTATGATAACATCAACATAGAAGAAGATGGTGCTACCTTGAGCTATGCAGCAGGCTTGTTTGGGACAGTCTGGAAGCCAAGGCCCTTGGACTCGAGTGTTGTGATGAACTCTTTCTGCCACAACATGAGTGAAATCCGCCGGCCATATTTTGAAGTTTGAGAACGGTACCTTTTTCCTTCCGGTATCTCTTGGGCATGCTCATAGGCTCGTGTAGACATTGCGGTACATGCTGGCATGAATAATAGCGTAGGTAAAGTCATGCTGCTTGAGCTCAAGGTAACATTTGTCTGCAATGTTTATGAGCATGCGGAAAGATCGACTTGCTAGTCTTGCTGCATTAGGTATTTTGCGAGGAGATGAATATTTGCTCATGTCCATGCACAACCAGGTGTGGTTTGCACCTGATAAACGGACGAGCTTGTTCAACATGTAGGCGTATACTCACATACAGCCCAAGATCTGTTGACCGGTTCGTTGATGAATGGACGAGGGACCCCTATCCATGATTGCATTTGATGATGGCTTGGTATGTGCGCACATTCTGCTTTCTTGAACGGCTCGTCCATTGGCGTTGTAGATGTGCACCGCTTGTGATATGAAGCCGCATTTCTAGAAGAGATTGGGAACCAATCTCATTGCACATGCTCTTCCTTGTTCACATCCCCTGAGGGTTCAGCTCCTCTATTCTGAGAATGCCAACTCTGGCGCTTCTGGCTCACCAGTAATACGTTTTGGTTCCTTTCCTTCCAATCAGCACTTTTCACTTTCGGCTCGACAGTGGTAATCGCATGGCCAGAGTCGATGACATAAAACAAGTCATGATTCATTTTCTGGCCCTATGTTGAAAATGACTTGCCCTCCTCTCGCAGTAAGGCCTAAACGCAGTATCATTCGTACTTCTGAGTTCAATGAGGCTCTGGGTGCTTCTCTTTGGTTTCCACCATCTAGGGGCTAGCTCTCTATGAATGTAGTAGCAACCCTTGATACCATGACGTTCGCCACAGGCTGGGCGTCTTTCGGCAGCATTCGCAGGCCCACGACCCCTTTGTCTTCTATTCGACGAAGCTGGACAGCTCGAATTTTGCGGTGCTTTTCTCTGCGTATTCCTTTTTGTAAGTGGCGCGTTGTCCGTAGCGGAAGCGGCATTCCTCTTATTACCACGGTTAGCAGCACCATCATCAGCACCATCATCAGCTATATCGGAAACGCGAGCCCTGGGTTTCCCTGAATCAAGAGGACATTGCACTTTCATGTGCTCTCGGAAACGTCTCACCATCTCCTTTCTCGACATGAGGCTCAAATCTTCCTGTTTCCAGAAAGATTGCAGCCCACGTCGGGGCTACATTTGCCACTGCGGACGAAAGTTCTTCATAAGTGCGTGGATTTGCAAAACCTCGGGGACGCCATGAAGTTTCGCTAGTGAGGCGGTTTCGTTGTATTCAGCCAGCCATACGCTCCAGTGTTGCGGGTTCTGCATCGGCTCGAGAGCCTCGTGGTATCGTTCGCGTGCTTGTTTCTTTTCGGAAAGATCGTCTACCCATAGTGCGTCTTTGAGAGCGGAGATGCACTCATGAAGTGATAGTTCTGGGTCAAAGTACGACGATTGTAGACGCAAATCTACTGTTGAAAAGATGCAGATCGTACAGGTGTTCCCTGTTCCTTTATTCTTTGTGATATTCGTCGTACTGAAGCCTTATTCTATTGTAAACAATTGAATGATAATCGCTGTCTTCTTCGCAGGCTATGTAGTTCTGAGTCGAAAGGTTGGGAGTCTTTGGCTCTTCCAGAAAGGGGACTGACTGGGTGATATGGGTTGATGTTGTCCCAGATATTGTAGGCTACAGCGCAAGATTGGATTTGATGGAGCCAAGCCGTCCACTGCTTGTCGCTGCGTAGGATGATAGGTGCGTCGGGCTGAAGTTGTGCGGTCCATTTTGTTGTCGAGACTATTGTCAAGTGATGCTCTTGATTGAGGTAGTATTTGTCATACACAACTTCATGCTGCATAAGTACAGCTGCGATTAGGGATACTCGCTTGACAGGAACCGTCATTCGCCCCGCCAATCCCCAGGTCCCAGACCCAGACCCAGACGGTCCGTCGAGCACAGCTGGGAAACGTGTTGCAAGTTGCAGCAACTTGGTCCAAACAACGGCATCCCATCGTACTCATATTCCCGTCCCGTCCGCCACCTACCGCCTCTGGTGGCTTGTTTCTGTAGTCTCGTTCCCTGGCAATACGCTCTTCAGTCCTCGATGCGACAGATGCATCCACTGGCTTCTCGTCATCCCCCAACATGAGCGCCCCGGCGCACGATGCTGCCGATCGTCGTGTCGTTGGCTCGACTCGGACTCAATCCTGCGACGCAGAACCTGACGGCAGCGACGGTTCTTTGCAGCGTGCTCTGGATCTGGTAGCTGGTCTCTGGCAAGAAGCCCCTTTTGCTCGACTCCCTGACGATGCGCCTCCCGAGCTTTATACTTACGTGCGAGAACTGGAAAATCCCCATCGAGTCTATGCTATTCATCGCGCAAGTCGGCGTCATGACTTCCAGTTCTTGGTTGATAGGCATGTTGGATGACAGATATATTCCCCTATTGAGCGAAATACTATACATACTAACCATGTTCATGCTATACACAGATACATCCACCAACTTCGCGATGGCTGCGGCTCTTCATTTTGTATCACCGCTACTTGCTTTACATGCCGGAAACGTCTAGCAGGCAAAGGTCCTGTACGGCGATACAACCCTACCAGCGCGAGAACGCTCGCAGTATGCTTGGCTAGCCAAAGTCAACCAGACAGAGGTCTTTGCCCACACCTCAGGCGCTCGCATGATCCGCCACCAGCTACCAATAACCTCATTTTCTCTGCTCAGCTGCCGCGGATGCCGTCCTTGGTCCGATCTTCGTCTTCACGGGGCTTAATATCGCGAAGTCACGTCAAACATTCAACTTCCTTCGAAGACGAGTCGACCCATACCTCGTCCGCACCACGATTGCAGGAGTTTTCGCCAGAGTCGGTAGAAACCAGTAGGGATGGAGGCTCGCCCGCTGGAGGGGACACAGAGTCAGCGACCAGAGAGAACGGCCCATCACGGCGGACGGGAAAAAGTACAACGTCCCCGATAGTCAAGGTCGCTGAGAAGCCGATCTCCACAGACCATCGATCTTTCGCAGCTACAACATTTGAAACAGCGGCTTTCAAAATGCTCGAGTGGCTCACGCCGCAAGGGTTGCAGGCCATGTTTGACAAGTATTCAGATGCTCGCAATCTTGACAGGCCTGCTACATCAGATTCGGAGATGAAGGCTGAAGCCTCTGAAGCTTCAGATGCGGTTCTTCCTGTTCCATCCTCGTCGAAGAAGCCCAAGCCTGCGAAATGTCGGTCTTCGTCTAAATCGACGCATTCGTTGCCTACACCATCATCTGAGTTTGAGCAAAGCCCTCAGCTAGCATCAGAAACAGTGCGTCCTGACGAACATTTGGTTTCGACACGGGATCCTGCGCGTTGCAAACGAAACTCTCAGAACACCGTGAGGAGTTCGACTGCTCCAAAATCACAGAGAAAATCATCTGTCGAAGCCGTTGCACCATCCGCCACTATCGATGCAACCAGACCCTCGAAGACCAGTAATTTCCGCGGGGAGAAGAAGCCACGAGTCTCCAAACTGAGCAACGGGGTCGTAAGCTGCGCGTTTCCAGAAATACCGCTGAAGCCAGCTTTCTTTGAAAATGTGCCTTGCCTTTCGCCGCCACCCGTCGATGAAGTCGATCCACTCTCTTTGACGTCAGAGAATCGTTCGGACCACAGCACCATTTCCCTACCCAAGACCCGCAAGATCAAGTCAAGTGGAGAGCACCAGGGCAAGAGCGCGGCGCAAGTAGATTCGCCATGGCTGGACTATCCCCTACCGCAGGCTTTGTCTCAGCTGAACGTAGAATTGATAGATTTCATCTGCGACGTGTTCCAGGAAGATCGCTCCAACGAGGTGGACTTCTTTGGTCCGACAACCATGTCTGAAGTCCATCCAAAGCCACATAAGTCTGTGAAGAGGCTGGTGAGAAAAGCCAAACCAAACAATGTCGCAGCCAGTTCCAGTACGAGTGCTCAATGGAAGGCCTTTAACGAACAAACACTTTTCAACGTGATGAGTGATCCACATGCTTTAGTGAACTCTTTCACCAAGGATGGCAAGCTCTATGACTCTCAGACTTTATGGTATTGTCTGCTGCGAATGACGCGTGCAGCTCCCAGCATTGTGCTTCACAGTCTCTGGCTCGCAGCCAAAAGTCTGTTCGTGCCTCCTCAGTCTCTGAAATCTGGACGACTGCCATGTACAGGATGGTTTGCCAGCGAGCCTGGGCTCTCGAATTTCGAGGCAGGCTGCGTCATGTCGATATGTTTGCATGCTCTCGTAGCAGCTGTGCCTTGCGCCATGGACTCCAAAACGCTATACGACATGTCTCGCATACGGTCTAGTGGCTCCGTGTTGGCCACTCAAGGAGGAGCCATCCGTCAACCGTCGACCATGTGTCTTGAGTACGACGATGTGTTTTCAAACGATCTTGCCTTGCGCTTGGCTCGCCGCGTCTTCTCCGCCCTTACTGCCCGAAACTGTTTTGCAGACATAGCTAATTCCGATGCCGTCGCGGAAGAGGCCATGGGTGGGACTAATGTATTAAGCTTATTATTGAATCAGCTTGACCTCATCGGTTGCGGGCCTACGCGCATCCTCACTTTCACGCAGACAGAACGCCTACTGCACGAGACCAGGGTACCGACTCTGCTGCTGGATTGGGCGAGAGCTGTTCTTTTGCAGGAATGGAAAGGCCGGCCAGAGTATTCTAATGACGGGCCGTTTCACGGGGCCATGTCCCTCATTTCGACTCTGTGTACGTGAACAACGCACTTGAAGAAAGATGGCACACAGACGCATCATACCCCTGTTATCAAGATACTTATTTTGCTAACATGCTCGTAGACGATAACAGGAACATGCTTCTTGTCGGTGACGTTCAATTTCGAGTCGACTTCTTCTCAGATCGCCTCGACGCCATGGAGGTTCCCGTATCCTGGATATCCTTTACCTCTACTAGACAAATGCACCATCTTCTAGACCATCCGTACCTATTCAGTCCCGATACACTCGTCTCCTTCTTCCGATCCATCAACTTTTCTCGCATGAGCCGGACATTCGAGGAGTCCTCTTCTCTCAAGACCCGAATGGCCGCTATTGTTGACCCCGGGAGCTTGGTTACTAACACACATCACAAGCACGTATTGCAGAATTTGCTCAAAACTGCGTCATCACGGTATTTGGTACTTTCAATTAGCAGGAGCCACGTTTTACGGGATGCATTTGATCAACTTTGGCGGCGCGAAGAGCGAGAACTGTTGCGGCCCCTCAAGATCCACCTGGGAGAGGGCGACGGTGGTGAGGAAGGGTTTGACTCGGGCGGTGTGCAACAAGAATTCTTCCGCCTGGCCATCGCTGAGTGTCTGGACCCCGAGTATGGTGCCTTTACAGTGGACAGCAGGACAAGGATGGCTTGGTTCGTTCCTGGATCTCTGGTCGAGGAATGGAAGTTTGAGATGATTGGCCTACTCATGTCGCTCGCGGTGTACAACGGCCTGACCCTACCCATCACATTTCCCAAGGCATTCTATCGAAAACTTCTCGGACAATCTGTCGAACAACTGTATCACATCGCCGATGGCTGGCCAGAACTTGCCAGCGGCCTAACAACCTTGCAAGAATGGGACGAACAAGATGGGTCCGTCGAGGACATCTTTGCAAGGACCTATGAATTCTCCATCTCAGCCTTTGGACACGAAGTCACCCTTCCGATGACCGAGACGGATTCCGCATGGCCACAGGGCATCCCGAAACCTCCAACAAAAAGCTCTCTCGCAGCCGCAGCCGACAATGACGCCCCCCTCGTTACCAACGAGAACCGAGATGCCTACGTCAGCGACTACGTGCGCTACCTAACCGATGTGTCCATCCGGCCCCAATTCCGAGCCTTTGAACGCGGTTTCCGGGCCTGCCTGGAAAGCAAGTCCCTGAGCCTCCTCACGCCCTCCATCTTGCAGTCCATCATTGAGGGCGTCCAGGACATTGACATCTCAGAACTCCGACGACACGCCCGCTACGTCGGCTGGGACTCATCCCACCGCACCGTCAAAGACTTCTGGTCCATTGTCAAGAAATTCGACGATACGATGAAGCGCAAACTTCTCGAATTTGTCACCGCATCGGATCGCGTTCCCGTGGGGGGCATGAAGAACGTGCAGTTTGTGATACAGAAGAATGGGGAAGAAGACGGAGAGGGCGGCCATTTGCCGACGGCGTACACATGCTATGGAACGCTTTTGTTGCCAGAGTATAGGGATAGAGAGGTTCTGCGGGAGCGCTTGGGAATGGCGTTGGAAAATGCGCAGGGGTTTGGTTTTGCATAGCGAATTTTATTTTTCTTTCCCTTCCCCCCCCCCCCCCTTCCTTTTTTTTTTTTTTTTTGAAAGTAAAAAGTAAATGTGAAATATGGAAGGTCCAATACAGGCACGCGTGTTGAATGTAATTTCTTGCTCGCACACACGGCGATAAATGTGGTGGGAGACGAAAGTTGATGGATGCCATATACGTAGCTCGCTGGGTAGGGCCTATTGACTTTTGTGATTGCAGTACTTGCATCCTGGTCCAAGTCGAAAGCGGAGTCAAGTCAGGATGTTACGATGATGGAAGTTGTGGTGCTGAAACTTGATCATATGCTTCTGTTCTCCCGCCGATGCATCAAAGAAACACAATCGTGTCGTGGCCGAGCCGTTCATACTCCGCCATGAAGTCGCGTTTCCCTGTCCTTGCCAAAAGGAAGTGTGCCGAGCGCCGACCAAAGGAAGTCCGAAGCTCCCCATGCCACGCCCAGGGTCACGATGTGGTAAAGGTAGAGGATATGTTTTTTTTTTCCGGTCTGTGTTCGTCGCACGATTCTGCTGTGTTGTCCCTTTCTACCGTCCTGTCTTTTATTCCTCTGCCGATGAGAGGAAGCAAGAGATTTCACGGCAGAAGACCTCTCCTCTCCTCTCCTTTACCGCATCTTGGATCGTAGCGTATCACTACCTACTGCAAGGCGCCGTTGATGGCGTCGTCGTGCTCATGATCTCAAGACCACGAGGTTTATGTAATAATGTCCGGTAACGTGTTTTAGCTGCAGAAATCTGGACATCCATTAGTCCCTCATTTGCCGAACATTCAAGTTAATCCGCTTGTTCCCCATCCACCCTTCCCAATCTGCGTACTCGCCATTCTCGGACGGCCAGTCGCGCAGATACGAGGGACAAGTCCCTTTAATGACCTTGGGGACCCCATGCCAAGCATAGCGCGCTTCCTTGGTCATGTAAATGGCATCTCCGGACCGAAGCCTCAGCAACAAATATTTCTTCAGCCCATTTTGCGGCTGGGCCTTCTGATTCTCGATCTTGGGCAACGATTCGGGAGTGTGCGAATCGTTAATACGTTGCTCGGGTTCGGTGTGATGATGACTATGGCTGCTGTTTGGCGCAATCATGAAGAGGCAGTCGCATCCGAAGCTCAGGCTGATGAGCCCCTTGTCGGATTCCTCGCTGACGTCTCGGTGCATCATCATGGTGTCGCCGGGGGAGTAGAAATTCACAATGGCGGCTTCGGCGCGTGTCTCGGGGAAGAGTGTCTCGAGGAAGCGCGACAGATCGGCGGGGAATCGGGGGGGTTCTTGGTCTGGATACACGCGGCTGGCCCAGTCGTATTGGCCGCCGAGGGTGACCCAGTGAAGGCGGCGGGTGAGGACTTGTCGCGCCGTGAGGGGTTTGTGAATGGTCGGGTCCTTGGGGAGGAAGCACGGTGGGGAGGAGTCGGGGGCGAGGACGAAGAATGAGGGCCGTGATGATGATGGCGGCGGTGGTGACGATGATTTTGATTCTGGAAAGCTGCTGGTACTGCAAGTCTCTGTCTCGTGGTAGGGCAACGTGTAGTGAAGGTGCATATTTGTCTGGTGTATTGGATTGGACAGGTCGCGGTGCAGCATTCGACAGAGCAGCGATTTCTGAACTTCTGGCGGCACGAGGTTGGGAACGATGAGAAGGCCTATGCGGTGGAATTGCGTTTAGTCTATTTGTTCCACCGCGACGCCGTACACGATGAACAGGACGCAGGCGCATGTATACAACTACGAGATAACACTTGAGCAGCATTCCAAAGAGAATACAACAGGATCACCATCTGTATCTTACCCAGATACACTGCTCTCCTCGCAAGCAAGTTCCTCCAGAGCGGACACAAAACATACCTGGTAGCAAAGCATGATAAATCACAGGCACATCTTCCCCGGCCAGGCCCGCCAGCTCAGGATCCAATTCCATAAACGCACGCTCTACGCGGCTCTTGTCAATCTGACCTGCCCTCTGAAACCCGTTCTCTGAGAGAGGCTTGAGCGGATCGTCGATCCTCGAGTCGTGGGAGGCCAGCGCAAAGGGGTCGAGTTTGGAGAAGAATTTCCACTCGGCGCGCATTTCGTCCGATGGTTGCTCGTGGGCGTCTAGCTCTGAGGGGGGGCCGGCCATGGCGATGACGATGACGATGACGATGACGATGGGAGGGGTTTCGTTCAGCTTTATGTCCAGTCAGTGAGAATCTAGAAAGCGAGATGGTGAGGTTCCTGATGGAAATTTGATGTGGTTGTAGAGGTTTTGGGATCGCATTGTGGAGCTAACGAGATGTGCGAGCCAAGCTCCAGCCTCCAAGCCTTCATTTTGATGTCCCGGCTCCCCTCCATCCCTCTATCCAATACTCCAGAGACTCCAGAGATTCATTTCTAACTTCCACAGGCCTCAATACAACTGTCATCTGCCATCATCGAGTATCGAATCGGATTCAAGCAGCAAAGTGAGACAACAGCCGCCGCGATTCACGTCCCCTTCGAGAAAAGCATGCTGCCCCTGCGGCGCACCCTGCGCAGCAGACTGCCGCCGCCGCAAGGTACCAAGACAGCTCCATCGCGGTCTCGTCACATATCCGTGTCAACGCATCAGTGTATAAGGCAACGGCCCGTGATAAGGCGTGCCACTGAATTCCAACATTCCGCCAAGACTGAGTCGCATGAGGGTGCAGATCTCGCCATAGCACGTCGCGCTGCCTCACCAGAACACCACCAAGCGCCTTCACCACCAAGCACGAGACCTGTCGAAAGCGCCAACGCGAGCGCCAATACAAGCCCAGACACGAGCGCCTCAGGTCCCTACAAACACGTCCTTCTCTCTTCCGCCTTCATCGCCCATCAGTATCGCGCCCCCATTGCGACCAGTAACAGCAGAAGTCGCAATGCTTCCATCACCACCACCACCACCACCACCACCACCACCGCTCACAGCTACATCACCACCCGCCCCCCACCCCTCCTAGCTCGCCAACTCTCCGCGATAGAGACCTTCTTTATAAGCAAAAAGAACCCATACAAGTTCCTCTACTCGGCCGCACACGCACAACAACACCCCCCCAACATGCATACTCCCGAAATCATCCTCCTCGGGGCCTCCAACGCCGGCAAATCCACCTTCCTCAACGCCATCCTCGGGTCCGCCAGCGCCGCCCGAGTCAGCTGCCACCCAGGACTCACCACCCTCATGAATGCTTTTGGGGTAGGACCCCCTCCCACCACAAGTACCCACCAGCCGTCTGTCTCGATCCCAAAGGATATAGACCCCCCGCAGCATAGCCTCATCCTCGTGGACACCCCCGGATACGGGTTCAAGAGTCAACTGAACTGGGGCGAATCTGTAACCCAGTACCTCGATCAGAGGACTATGCTACGCGGCGCGGTCCTGCTGCTCTCATCGGAGAAGAAGCTTCTCTCCCATGATAAGTGGATGCTGAGAACCCTAGCTGAGGCGAATACTCTGACGCTCGTCGTTCTGACAAAGGCGGATAAGAGCAAGTCTGGATGGACCGAGAGGTGTGTCGAAATGGCGGATGACATACAGACTGAGTTGGCGGATTTGAATAGAGAGGTTGGCGGTCGGTGGAGAGATGATGACGGTGGAGCAGCGACTGCGCGTGTGTTAATCACGGCGGCGGGCATGGACCTGCCGCAAAAGTTTAGGAATGGGGCCGGTATGGGGGGCGTGAGGTCGGCGATTCTGGATATGGCTGGGTTTTCAATGACTTCAAAGGTGATGAAAAAGGCGGAAACAGTCACATATGGTGGTCCGATTGTGTCATTTGAAGATATTGGGTGGACAACGTCAGAGTCTACGAGGTAATAGTGTACAATGTTGAAAGATCATGGGAGCGAGCGTGTTATGAAGTGAACTACGGTCGAGAGTGAGACGCATTATGATGCTTATTCAATGATGACCAAGAAAGAAGAAATGAAAAAAAAAAAAAAAAAAAAAAAAAAAAAAAAAAAAAAGCAAACCAAACAAGGTGAGCGCTGCGCAGTGTAGTGTCCTTGGGGAGACTCGCTTCCTCCCTGGCATATGCTACTATATTCCGCTATTCATTCTGATCGTGTTATATATGCAAAGAGTTTACCTAGCCGCCATTCTCTTAATTCATTACTTGCCCGAGGGAGACTGAGTGGAGTGACCGGTCCCAGGACGGCTCACCTCTCGTTTAAACTTTTTCGAACCTTTCGTGTCGAACAGGCTCTTCACCTTTCTCAATCTGGCCCACCGCTCCTTGTCCTTTGCATCTCGCGCCTTGTCGGCCTCTTCGCCAGTCAGCGTTTCTGGCGGGCTTGAGACGCAGAGAAAGGGCATTGACTTCCTGGAACTTGGCGTCGAGGGAGCAAGAGATCCAGGAGAGGCGGAAATGCCCCTCGACGAGCTTGGCGATCCGGCCTCCTCGTTCCGTAGCTGGCCAACTCTTCTAGACTGACCGCCGCCGTAGACGCTGCGCAAATTCGACTCGTTTTTGATGGTTTGGATCAATGTTTTCCACGCTGTCGAAAGTGTCGGTGGCTGTTTATCCGAGGTCAGAGCGCTTCTACTCTGTGCGCGAGGGTCTTTCCAGGGACAGAAGAGACGGTGTTCGCGCACAGGATCTAGATGGTCCATTGGAGCTGGTACTACAACGTTTCCCTGTTGGTCAACCTCCTTGCTCTTGAACATCCATAGTCCCAAACGCCTGAAACACGTATGACAAGAGGCCGAGTTGGGCACCGCTCCTATCCGGGAGTCCGTCAAGCCTTGCCAGCCCATCAAAGCCAAGGCCAGCGCGACCCGATTCGGCGGCCTGTGGGTCGAATCAACAGAGACAGATTGATCTGTTGTCGGTGGAGGTGTAGTAAAGAAATCGGGAGGGAGCTGTGAAAGGATGTCATCCAAGTTTACATCGTCCGGTAGCCGTAGGTTAAATTCGTAGGGGAGAGATGAGCCCCTGGAACTCAGTTCATCGTAACGCTGTCGAAGCGACGCCAGTGTGGCCTGCGTGTTCGAAAAGGACAATCGTAGTAACGAGTCTGGAGAAGCGCGAGTAAGCAATTCGAAGTTGACCCCGGGAGAAGTATGGGATTATAATGCCTACCTTCACAGCCGCGTTTCCGCCATAAGCAGTCTTGCTGATGGGACGAGACAACAAGATCAGAGTATTTTCCTGCTAATGCATCCGCTAAGCCAAGAGGGTCAGTACGAGTATTTCCCCGTCCGAATAGAAAGAACTGTGAAAGCCAAATAGAGACTCTTACCAATCTCAGAAGACACCAACGCGACTGATGACTTGGCGCTCTCGTCTTCATCTTTGCTCAGCTTGACCACGAGCTCTTTGTGACAGAGAACGCAGCGGACTTTCTCCTTGCCTTGGCATATCCAGCCCCGTTTTGCCCACTCATTCTCGTTTATCTTGTCCGGCTTTGGGGTCCAGTCAGTGATGTCCTGGAACGTCGCCAGACGTTTGAGAAGCTCGTCTCGATCTCCTGGACAATATTTGGCGGGCGCGTGGCTCATCGCCTTACTGTTCGACTGTGCAGCTGATCTCCGGAGGACGACATCTGAAAACGAGGTGGTGACGGACAGCGGGCTATACAGGATCGGGGCGGTTGACTCGGGAAAGCCTAGTCGTCGCCGCTTCTGGAGGATTTCGTCATTGGTGGCAGGACTGGAGCCGTACCTCGGAGGAGCGTTCATGTCGTCTTTGTTGATGTCGGCAGCGGATGGTCGGGGGCTGCTGAGGCCTTGAAGTAGAGCATTAAACTTTCGTTTGGTTGCGTTCATGATGCAGAATAAGCGCGGTTGATGGTGGAGCTGGAAGCAGATGCAGGATCTTGGTCTGGATCGACTACGTGACTACCTCCTACGTCAAGGGAAGAGGTGTAACTGGAAATTGGGACGTTCCTTCACCGGCAGGGGTGACTGTGGGTGCGGATCGGACGGAGACTTGTTGCTCAGTAGCGTGGGAGCCGGCAGGTACGTACAGCCGAAGAGAGTCCTGTAGCTGCGATGAACACGATTTCTGGAAGAAGTAGAGGGGGAGATATGAAAGGGTAGGCTGGGTCGTAATTGTATAAAAAAGACGTCTTGCCTGATAACATTAGGATCCAACGGCCACCAAAGACAAAGAAGCGCCCTCTCAGCCTTCTCGCGTCACTGACACGCGGCGCGGTTGACGAGCCAATCATGCGAAGTGGCGGGATCTCTGATTCTGGTCCGCATGCCCCACTCGATGGCCCCACCAATTTCATGTCGCCGAAAAAAAAAATTGGAAGGCAACACCCAGAGCACCAGCAAACACTGCCAAACAGTGCAGAGCAAGTTCCTGCAAAACCAGACCTGATTTGCTGGAACATTCCACCGACTTGCATTTTCGATTCCCGATTCATCTTCCCTCTCCTGCCTCTTGTGAAACACATATCCCAAGAGTCGCTGGCAGATTCACTGCGTTGCTCAGTCTAAGTTGGCTCCCACAGTCTTCTTCGTAACCAACAACGCAAACACATGTCCGGCGCGAGTGCCCGCCCTTCCTGGCTCTTCTCGAATAAAGCCATCAACGACACAAAGGTGCCACCATCTACAGCACCCAAATCAGATATTATGGCAAAGAAGAGCTCCAAGTCAGCTGCTGCCGGCAAGGCGGATACCGCCGCTGGTCCACCGCCCGCCGAACTTCTGAGCCTCGTGGGGAGCTTCCTGAGTGATCTCTCCTTCACCAAAGCACACAGCGCGTTTCAGCAAGCAGTGGAGAAGAAAGGGCTGTCTGCTTCGAAAAATACAAGCGACGACACTCTGGTGTCCATCTTCCAGGCCTGGGAGACGGCCCGTCACGCCAAGCCAGAGACGAAGAGCGACGATTCGAGCGACGATTCGAGCGATAGTACTGATAGCGACAGTGAAGCCAAGAAGAAGAAGAAAAATGAGAAGAAGACGGAAAAGAAGGAAAAGTCGGTAGCTAGTGGCAAGAATCTCAAACGCAAGGCTCCGGTGGAGTCGTCGTCCGATTCGTCCGACTCCAGTGATTCGGATTCTGATTCGAGCTCCGACTCGGATGCTGCACCCAAAGCGAAGAAGCAGAAAACCATAAAGCCTCCCGCAGATGAGATGGATATAGATCAGGATTCATCCGACTCCTTGTCCGACTCATCGTCCTCTGACGACAGTTCCAGCTCCTCCGACTCAGACTCCTCCGACTCAGACTCCTCCGACTCCCACAGCGACAGCGACAGCGATAGTGATAGTGATGACGGTCTGGCTGTAGCACGAACGGCTGCCCAGATCGCTCTGCCAGACTCAGATGGCTCTTCATCTGACTCGGACTCTTCTTCGGACTCTTCCTCTGAATCTTCCTCCGACTCTACCTCGGATTCTCCTTCGTCTGAGTCGGATTCTGAAGACGAGAAGCCCAAGTTGAAGTCCGCCTCCAAATCCAAGTCTAAATCCAAATCTAAGTCTAAATCCAAGCCCGAGTCCAAACCCGAGTCCAAGGGCACGAAGGCATCTTCCCCGGACTCGTCGGCCAGCTCAGTTACCTTGGACACCGAATCTCCCGCGCCTCAGGTCAAAGACGAGAACCCCCCTCTACCGCCGGACCCCATCCTGAAGACTGGCAAGAAGCAGAACGAACCATTTTCTCGCATCCCCAAGAACGTCAAGGTCGACCCCAAATTCGCCTCCAACCAGTACGTACACGTGGGCTATTCGCAGCGCGCCCACGAAGACTTGATTGTCACCAAGGGCAAGGGTTTTACCAAGGAGAAGAACAAGAAGAAGAGGGGTAGCTTCCGCGGGGGTGCCATTGACATTACACACTCTGGGAGCGTGTACTTTGATGATTAGAGGAAATGGAGATTGCAAGTGAAAAAAAAAAACCAGCATGGTCCAAGAATGGACGGGCCATGTCTTGTTCTTCAAGCGTAAAGCTGGCGCATGTTGTTCAATTTCAGACGGTGTCACGGTATGGGGGCGTTTTAGTAAGATGCGTTCTCTTCCATCTTCAGTTGCTTATTGCTTGTAAAAAGTTGAAAACCTTTATCTTTGCATGCATGAACTATCCATGTAATCTAGACATTGGCCACCAGGTAGATAACTATCCGTACTGTATTCCTCCCCGTCACTGATACATCAAAACGTCCCATCCTTGCTCCAACTATTGTTCCACGAATCGGCCGGCACCTTCACCTCAGTAGCCGGAGCATGTTGCGCCGCCCGATCCAGCACATCCCCCCTCCGCAACGTCTCCTTCAAAATCTCATTCTTCCTCTGCACCGCCGGCCACGCCCTCTCATCACGCTTCGCCGCCTCCTCAGCCTCGCGCAACCACTTCCGCCACTGCTCCGTGCTGGGCGCCGCGCCGCTCCTCTCCACCCAGCCCGTCAGCTGAGTCTCGCGAATCGCATACCACAACGTCCTCGTAAAAGACGGATGTCCCTCGCGCTGATCCCCCATCTGCGTGACTTTATGAGCATCCAGCGCATCCCGCGGCGTCACATCCGCCCATTCATACCGCGAGAGATCCCAGAAATACGCCCGAGGAATCATACCCAGACCCCAATACAGCCCATTGAGAACAATATACGACGCCCCGATGAAGACCTTGAGTTCCCAGGTACAATTCCCGAGAAGCACTACACTGAGCATGAGGAGCATAGTGCCTAGGGCCATGAGTGCGCGGTAGGTATTCCCGCCGACATAGTACTCGCATTCTTCGGTGCCGGAGTATAACTCCCGGGCGACTTCTTCGGAGCAGTGGACTAGGATGAAGGCGCCTTCGCGGGTGCGGATGAGGACATCTCCGCGGGGGACTTGGTTGGTGTGTTTGCGCTTCATGAGGATGGGGCGCCAGAAGGAGGCGTAGCCGACGACGGTGGAGGCCAGGGAGAGGAGGGAGATGGCGAGGATGGCGGTGCCGTCGCGGCGGAGGAAGGCTGTGGTGAGGATGGCGATGCTGAGGAGGCAGGAGAAGATGGAGAGGATGTGGACGGGGGAGAAGAGCTTCGCGGGCACGGCGGGACGGTTGCCCCCCACGGCGACGGTGGGACTGGTGAGGAGGTCTTGGGCACGTTCGCGGATCGTGGACCGGCGGCGAGGCGGGAAAGCGTAGCTTGGAGTGACTGGGAGGGTGGTGGCCGTGTTGGAGAGGCTTTCGTGTTGGAATTGGACCGTTGGTTGGCGTCGGGGGCTGGGGATGGCGATAGGAGGACCTGATTCTTCGTCTTGGTGTGGTTGTCTTGCGCGTCCGTGACGATGGTGTCTTCTCCCACCGCTTGTCGAGCCGTTGGTTGATATTTCCGCATCGTCGAGAATCCCCGCCTGCTTTTCACGGCTGTTGTTGTTGTTGTTGTTGTTGTCGTCGTCGTCGTCGTCCACGTCGTCCACGTCGTCGTCGTTTCGGCTCCTGGCGCGTCCTATCCTTGCCACTGCTGCTGCTTCTGCTTCTGCTACAAGTCTCTTTGCAAAACGTCCCATGCCCACTGCCAACGCTTGAACTCGCCGTCCAGCCAGCGTTGTTAGCGCCGTATCAGGCACCGGCGACGTGAACTGCGCCTCGTTCGTAGCATCTGAATGCCGAATCTCCAAGACCTTGAAGCTAAACGGCGGCAAAGTGTCGAGCGGAGTAATGATATTGGCGAAGAAGCCCACCGAATCGAGCGTCGTGCCGCTATATACGCCCGTCATGCGAGCGTGCGTCTCGGGCATCCGCGTCGGTCGCGAGGGCTTGAGCAGAGCTTGCGGCGCAGGCAAGATACGCGGCAGCATGCCCGGCAGAGAGGCGGTGATGGCCTGGGCATGTTCCGCGATGGCCGACTCGCCAATGACGACTAGCAAGTTCACCACGTCGAGGGACCAGGCTGACTTGACATTGGGGAACCAGGCCCAGTCGGGCTCGTCGGGGCTCGACATGGCGTGGGACTGAGCTGGTGGTTTGGAGTCCCGATTGCCAGGTGAGGGCCAATGGTCATGACGACGATGGGCGATGGCTGGCTATTTCTATGTTGTTGCTGTTGTTGTTTTTTTTTGCAACTAGATCTCAACGAGGCGCGGTTAATAGAACGCCCGAGGGCGAAGCACGTACGAATATGCACATTGAAGACGATGTCACGATGAAATGTGGCGGAGTTGTGTAAGTGTTTCTTGGACGATGGCTGTGGGCGCCGGGCGGACCTGCAACGTCAGCTCTGCACTGCATCCGTAAGCCCTTGTCACGTACTGTACCCATGTAGATTCGACCACCGTTACGCGAGTAAGATACCCGCCGCTTTGGCTGCAGCGTCGCCATGATGCAAGTTCATCTGAGTCAAGTTGCAACTGCACGTGCTGTACCGTACCCTCCGACGGTTACCTAAAACTGGGTTTGCCTACCTAGGTACATACCTAGACCTAAGGCCCATCTTATTTGCGGAATCTTCGGCTCCTCGGCTGGAGGAGCCGTGCCGACTCCACCCACAACGTCTCCCTTTTAAGTCTTAGGTACCTACCTACATCTATAATAATATTAGGACAAAAGTGGAGTCCATAAAAAAGACGTTAAAAAAGACGTAAAAAAGTACGTAAAGTCCGTAAAAAGTACGTAAAGTCCGTTCCGGAAAAGTACGTAAAGTCCGAGCCTCTGATTGGCTGCCATTCATTGCGGCGGCGACGCAGTCGCCCGCCAT
>SRPN01000305.1:0-29056 GCA_018360045.1 Claviceps capensis | reverse complement strand
GAAACAAATTGAGTCCGCCCAAAAACTTATGGGGCAAAAGTGGGGTAGGTGGTATGAATAGAAATATGGGGTGGTAGAAATAACAATACTCTTTAGCTAAGCTCGCCCGTGTCTACTGCATGCGCGTCTCTATTTCAGACGATACAGTCTCTTTCTGCCGTTCATCCTCGTCCAATCTCGTCGTTACAATGGAATCCGGCCTGTGCCAATGTCTCTCATCCTGCCTGTCGATTGATTCAAGTTGTACAACTGCTATAAACTCTTGCTATGTTTCCATGCCGTCGTGAAAAGATAGTACATAAAGAACAAGGAATAACAAATGCATTGCAAGCAAAAATTCGACTCGGTCCTGACTACCTCTAGGCGTTGCCCACCTAGAGTGGTGTCATCTCTCCACCTTGCCCTTGGAGCATCATCTTGCGCACTTCCTGTTCCATGTTTGGCGCTGCGTCATCCTGACTGTCATCATGGCAATCATCCTTCTGCCCCGTCACCTTGTTGGCCAGCTCAATCTTCTTCTGGCACGCCTTGTAGAGGAGCTCTTCCATTGTCTGTGACGCAATCAGACGCACAACCTCGACATGCCGTTTCTGTCCGAGTCGATGGGCACGATTCTCCGCCTGGATGTCGTCCTGTGGATTGTCCGATTGGTCAAATATGATGACTTTGTTGGCTGCCGTAAGATTAATGCCCGTGCCACCTGCGCCCGTCGTCAGCAAGAAGACGGGGATATCGGCATTGTTATTGAATTCATCAATCAGGTCCTGCCGCTCTGACACATTCGTGTTGCCCACCAACACCCTGTGGTCAATGCCTTGCAAAGCGAAAACCTCTTGCAAAAGTTCGATAAGGCGCGAGAAGTTGCTGAACACAAGCACGCGATCTCCATTTTCCAGGTACTGCTTGATCAGCACGAGCAACTTCTTTACTTTGCCGCTGTCCATTTCTGCTCCCGGCGGTATATCGAATTGCCGGAGCAGTCGGGGGTAATCTCGACACCACAGGTGCAGCTCAAAGTCGGATGAGTTCTTGAGCTCTTGCACCAGATGCTTCAGATCAGGTTGATGAAGCTCGGATTGTGGAACATTGTCCATGAGAACCTTGCCCATTTCCTTTACCTTCTGATCGGTAAAGTGACGTCGAAACAGTAAGGGATGCAGGGCCGCTTTTCGAAGCTGCATCCATATATTGTTCTGGTCATTTTGTCGACCGTCAGCTTTCACGGCCCGTAGAGCCGAGCCCATCTTAAACAATTGCTCATATTCAGCATAGGTTTCTTTCTGCGCGTCCGTCATGTCGCAGCGGGCCACCGTGCATGTCTTCCGCGGCATGTCCGACAAAACTTGATCTTTGCGACGCTGCAAGATGAAAGGCTCCAATATCGTCCGCGCTCGCCTCACACGTTCGGCATACAAGAAAGCTCCGTGCGATATGTTTCGAATCGTCACTTTCTGTCTGAAAATGTACCGAATATCGTCCATGTATCCGTCAAACATCTTCGGGTTGATGAAGTTAAGCAAAGCCGCCATCTCCAGCAAGTTGTTTTGCACGGGGGTGCCTAACGTACACGTCAGTACTTATATATGTGTGTGTCCAAATGACTTTGAACGCGAGTGCAAAGTCGGATTAGGAGCAGTTAACCTGTCAGAAGCATTTTCCATGATGCAGGAATTCGCCGCAAGTTCTTGTAAATTTTGGTTTCCGGATTCTTCATCTTGTGACCCTCATCAAACACAGCCGTATTGAGCCCGAAGGATCTCATAGCGTCGATATCCTCCAACGTCGTTATCTGGGAATATGTTGCTAGGACCACGTGGTATTCCTCAGGGTTCTCTTGAACGTCGTAAGCGATTTCAGCACGCTCAGACTGCGACCCTCGATAGCCAACAACGGACAAGTCCGGTGCAAATCTTTCAAATTCCTGCAGCCAGTTGTTATATGTGCTCGGTGGCACCACAATTAAGTTCGGCCATGGCCGATTATCCTTTGGGCTTCGTTCGTATTGTTCAACCAAGTGACACATGAATGAGATAACCTGGCACGTCTTTCCAAGCCCCATTTCATCAGCCAGAATGCACCCAAGCCTCATACTGTATAGTAAAGACATCCAATTGAGTCCAAAGAGCTGGAATGGCCTCATCTGACAGTGCCCTTCCATCAAGTGAGGTTGATGAGGAATTGGCGGTCGAGCGTACTTGGACTTTGAGCTCGTGGGTGTAAGTGGCATGTCACCGTCTGCAGAAGCACGACTGTCGGGTTTATCATGGCCAAAAGTGTCGACATCCCATGTATTCATGACCTTCTTAATAACCTGTCCTTTGACCTCGCAATCGCCCACCACCTTATCAATGGCCTGCACTGCGTTCAAGAAGATCCCCACGGCGTCTACCGCTGACTCCCCTATGCTAAATCGAGGAGCCTTATGGGCGCCTGCTTTCTTCACTGCACTGACACGCCTTGCCTGTGCGAGGTGGACGAACGGTCTCTTGTTTATCAACGGTTCCAGAAGCGCCTCTTTCAAGCCCGTCATGGCCGCCAGCTCCTTCAAGGTACTAGTATTAAGGCAAGTCAAAACTTTACCATCGTCTTGTGTCGATGGAGAGGGAGATTGCTCCGCTTCAAACGCATCCTCTTCGTCGTTATCAACTAAGTCGATAGTCACAGGCTTGGCAGAGGAACGTGGCGCTTGTTGAGGCGCTTTCGAAGGCACGAACTCATTTCTTCCCTTCAAACCCTGGGTCAAGCGGCGCTTCTGTGACTTCTTCGGTGGCGGGGTTGGGGGCGGACTCGATCCGACAATAGGTGACGATTCTCGAGAAAACTTCCTCTTCTTGCCTGCCCTGTCTTGCAAAGATGCCTTGGAAATCAATCGACGACCAGTTGACTTGATAGGTGTTTGCGAGTTGCTTTGATCTTCGTTCTCTAAACGAGTCTCCAGCCATATTATAGTATCGTCAATATCATTGTAGCATGCCTTGAGAGCTTCTCTGACTCTGTGAGAGGGGTATTTGTCTCCAAACAGATCATAGACCTGGCGCAACTGAGCCTTCAGTCGTATTTCTTCGGAAGCTGAATTGTATTTGAACTCGGAAACCGTTTCCTTGAATGTCGTTGGCGTTATGTCTCCACGAGGTGGCGTGAGATCTTCTTCGTCATCCTTTGCCAAGCAAGTTGTTGCAGATGATCTCAGATTCGTTACAGCCGGAGATGGTCTCGGAGGCGGGCGAAAATTCGTTCCTCTAGGTGCGAGCAGAGTTCCAAATTTCGGGCCATTTTTTCGGTGTTGAAATGGTGAAGATGCGGGAACCTCGATGATACTTGCCGGAGACGAGGGGGGATCCATTGGTCCCAGCCCTGATTTGCTCGGAATCTGAGTTAGTTACGGTACGATTTGCTCTCGAGATCCGTATCTGATGTTGTAGTCAGAAGACGTGATCGAGATACCTTCTTCCGTCGTACTATTCGATTCGGTTCGCGAAGTTGAGGCTCGAGCAGAAGAGGACGTCGAATGAGGTACAGCGTAAAAGGGTGCCGTTTCGATAGTGAGAGTCCTATGCTGTGACCCAAAAAAACAATTAGAGATTGACGATAGTCACTGCAAAAGTGCAAAGAGGGAAAGACGAATGCTAGAGGCCGTTCATTCATATGTAGTCGTGCATTTTTTTCAAGTAGTGAAAGACGCAAACGTGGGTTCGCGAATTTCGTAACAGGGTTCTGAGGTGGCGCGCCGCGCTTTGTCAACGGCTTTCGCGAAGTCACGTGTACACTTTACAGCAACGCATTTACTCCTGGGCTCGTGATGGCAGCGGATCGTCCTAGCGACAAGTCACAAAAGATTCTCATGGTTCAATGAACGGAGCGACTTATTTTACCATCCTGTCACAAACAGGATAACTATAGTTTGGACGGAATAGAGAAAAGCAAGAGCTACGTGTGCCTACTTTTCTCCAGGAGCCCAAGATCCTTCATCCGCAGCCTCCCGCCCAGTGGGGGAATTATCTCCGTCTTTGCCTCGCGCTCCACTGCAACGGCCGCCTCTCATCAGTCCTTGCCCCCTTCAACGGCCTTTTCCGGAACCGTTGTCTAAATCCATCAAGCTCAACCATCAGAACACTTGCCATGGCGACCCGTCGTATCATCAGTTCTGAAAAGACCATTCTGGAGAACGACCTTCACCCAGGAGAGAAGTCCAACATCGCCCCTGCCGTTCCCAAGTACGTTCCGCCTTCACCAGAGACTGAACAGCAATTTTCCAACCTGATACTGTCACTGAACAAATCTGTGTCATAGACATGTCATTTTCAAGCTGCTAGGCTTCACTTTCGCCATGATCGTTCTGCCAATCAGTTCATATTTCCTCACAGTGCATTCCGTCTTCAAGGGTAAAGAATCAAAATGCCCGTCTGAGTGAATCAGCTAGTTTTCTCTACTAATGCTTCCGCAGGAAACGCCTCGCTTGCAGGAGGGCTCGCCGCTCTTCTGGCTAATGTGGTCCTCATAAGTTACGTAGTGGTGGCCATGAAGGAAGATGAGTCAGGGCGACAGGACAGTCCGACAGAACTGGACCCCAAGAAGAATCAATGAGGAACCTTATTTACGCCAAATTGTGCATGTCATGTTCTTGTTCCCCTATTGCCACCAACTAGACAGAAATGAGAGAACGTGTGGGCGAAATTGGCCGGAGTTTCCAATGTCTTTGGTATCAATAGCAGAAATATCACGATTGAACGTTCTCGTCTGTCGTCCTTCATACAATCCTACTTCTGCTCGTAATGTACACAGTTGGTCAGTCTTGGCTGAGAAGGCTTGACCAACGGAGTGACCATATTGTCGCAATTGACATAATTTTAGTCAATAAGCCATAATTAAAAGTCCTGACAATAGAATGGAAGCCACTCGTCAGTCATATCTCTATCGTCAATCGTTCGTGATCCCCATTAGACTTGTCCAAGTCATCGCGACTCGGCAGCGTGAATAAGAAAATAACACACTCTTGCTGAACGCCCGGTACAAGCATCTTATGCAACATCGCGCACTGTCGCTCTGGTTGAGCGTGCAACTCCATCTCCCTAATAGACCATCTCGTCCTTTCATCGAGACTCTAAAACGCTCTTCTAACGCTTTAAGAACGAATAGTGCACAACGGAGGGGGGAAATGTAACAGAAGCATTTGCAGGTCTTCACATTGAGGCAGAAGATAAACGCTACTACCCGACACTGCGCCGAAATAAAATGAAAAGACGTATGAATGGTCGTGATCAGGACAGCTGTAAATAATGTCGACCCCGGCCGTATGGGAAAGGTCAAGTGATATATCGCGCTGGTAGAATATCGCGCTACGTCAAAGCTGTGTCATGTGTGATGAGTCATAACACATCTTCCGGTCACATCTTCAAATCCTTGAAGACTAGCCACTCCTGCTAAAGCGACGACCAAACCAGCTTTTCCTTTTGTCATTATTGTTTGTGTTGACTGCGCTGGTGCTATCCTGTGTTGGCTGACGTCGTAACAGTGATGTTTTCCTCGGCGCAGTCGAGGGGGGGATGGCTTGAATGCCGTCGTGAGAAGGCGGCGGTGGAGGAAGTGGGTGGTTACTGCCGCTTGAATTACTGACACTGAAGCTTGGCACTTCATATCCTTGAGGCTGACTGAAGCCGATACCGTAGTCGTTAATGGGCTCAGTACGTTTTGCGGGCGATATTCTGTCAATAGAGCTGTTGTCGCTGGAAGTGGGGTCCGTCTGATAGCCGGCAGGGTCCGAGTGACCACTTGGTGCAGCAGATATTACTGTCTCATATGACCTGTCTTTGTGAGGCATTGGATAAACCCCTTGCTCGCGACCATATACCTGGTACTGTGAGTCCGATGTTGATTTCAGTGCACGATCTCGGGACATGCGCCGATTCCTGACAGCCCTATCATAGTTGCTGGTGCTTGCAGACTGCTTTTCGTAATAGCTGGCTCTTGGTACACCTGGCGTGGGCACAGCAGGCTGGCTATCGGCTCGATATGACATAGGCCGACCGCCGTAATGACCGTCCTGGGGAAACCGAGATTGGGTTAGCGGATTGTAGCTGTTCCGTCTATTCCATGTCGCTGCCGAATCGGTCTCTAATCCAAAAAAAAAATTAGGTTTTGTTTTTCCTTACATATCGTCGCACTGTTGGAATGTTCCTTCTGAAGAGACGTACCTGCTCGATGGAGTGATTTGCGCTGATAGCCACCATCGATGGCGGCCTCAAAGCTTCGTATGGTATCCAGCGGTCGCTCCCAGCGATTCCTGGTCGGATTGGATTTGTCTGGGTCCGCTGCGTTCTGCCGTTAGTAAGCTAGGCCAAACCTGCGGAAAGTTGTATATGGCGATCACGTACCTATGGGGTTCCCCCAAGGATCCCTATGCTGAATAGACCGAAGTGAGGTTTTCATAGTGTCAGATTTCATGGCAGCAATCATGGCTAGTCAGATTTATCAGCAGCGAGCATTGGGTTGGTAGGTATGCAAAACCCTACAGGGGCAAAGAGCATACATACATGGTTCAGCCTCGCTCATAGCTAATGTAGGATCTGCTTTGCTGTGAATTCGCTTCGCTTCTTTTTCTTCGTGTGTCTCGTGGAAGTCCTGTCTGCTTCCACTGCTTCGATGCGTCCGCTGTGAGTGTATACTATAGCTGCGCGGCTTTGCTTGGCCGCTGTGTTGTTGCTCCGCAGTCGGGTGCGAGTACTGCAGGGACGACGGCTCAAGGGGCCGCTGATGCTGCTGGTACTGCGGGTACTGCTGAAATGATTGTGCTTGAGAGGCCATGATGAAGCTCCGCGGTGAGCGCCCGGTTTTGAGTACTCCGCAATGTGATCGACTCGTCGGGAGTTAATTAAACCAGGAGCGTCGCGGACAAGGGGTCGGATCGATTGAGGTCGGGGTCCAGCTGATAGCTGGTACTGTGATCTCTTCTGCAGCAATCACAATCAAGCATCCGTTCTCGGGGCGTGAGACTCGGGGATGCCGCCTGGAGTGAGGAGATATCGACTAAGCAGGGTAAGATATCCTTATATCAAAAGCGAAATGGGAATTTTTTAGATGGTGGAGATGGGTCCGGAGAGGTACCTAATAATGGCCCTTTACCAAGAGATTGGGGGGTTTGTTCGAAATGCTTGCGGTAGAGTGTGGAGCCTGACGGGCGGGCAAAGCAGAGTCAGGCAGGCAGTGCAACAAGGTATTTTTGGTGGCGCTAGTACGTAGCCCTGAGCTCCCCGTCGCAGGGGTGGCAGGGAAAAAATCAAGGCTCTTCTCGGCGTCCGGCCAGGGCTAGGTTGTTCAGCGCCTGCGTTTCCGGGCTGCAATCAACTTGCAGGTGCGCTGTAACTGGGCAACCAGACAATGAATGCCCTGTTCGAGCTGGTGTAGGTACTAGGGCCTCACAGGGTGAGAGTACTCCGTATGTAACGGATGCGGGTTGGGTAAAACACTTCAGACGGATGATGACGTGGGAAGCGAACGGATGGCCAGAATAACCAAGTATTCTTCCTCGATTCGAGATTCTGTGGGCCAAAACTGGATGATTGCCTTGCACGAACCGTGCTTCGCGTCAACAATGTGAATAGTAGGTAGGTAGTCTGCGATGGCCAACAAGTCCTGATGGCCACAACGCTCGATGAATTTCTTTTCTTATGAGCGTCGGTCGGTCGGGAATAAGCCGCCTTCGGTGAGTAGTGCAGAGTATCCGGAATGCAGCGCTGTTTCTCCGTGCCACGAGTTGTCTCGTTTTGCTGTGGGTCAGGAATGGGTCAAGAGGCATGCCCCAATAGTTTCTTTTCTTCGGTGAGCGCTGTTCAAGTAAAGGGGGGTATGAGCTTGAACTTGGGCTTAACATGAATCGCGGAAGTATTGGAGCTTCAAGATCTGTTCAATAGGTCATGAGTTGGGGCAATCCCGGATGGATGTAAGAGTTAATGTCTGTGAAATAGGTAGGTAGTCGCTGCCAACTGGACTGTAGGTAGGTATATGGTTGCTGGCAATTCTTGTCGTCAGAAAAGCTATATCAGTGATCACCCATCAGTCACAAACCGGGTCGTATGATTTGCTGACATCTAAACTGCCGTTGCACGGCTTGTTTCCTCCTTGTTTTGGTGTGCCTGAACGTGACTTGTTGTGTGGGTGGCAATGCTTAACGCCGTCGTGCCCGCAACCGGATGCGATCCGATAGTTTGAGAACCAGAGACAGAGAGGGCGCTGCAGCCCTTGTGACTGGTAGAAAGATGTGCGGTTCGACTAATGCGAGCTGGTCAGAATACGAGATGGGATGCGATGAATAGATGAACGCAACGGGACCCAGTCTTGTCTGCTGCGCGGCGAAGATGCTCTCTTTAATAACGGTGTACACGTAGTAGGCATGTGTGTCTCTACCAGGAAGCCGCCAAGTGGCTTCTTTCCCAAAAGCCGGTCGTCCAGTCTCAAGTGCCTATTGTCTGATGTCGAGGTCTGCTGTTTGATTTCCCTCGTCTTTGCACAACTAGATTGGCAGCGAAACTCTTGTGTCAGATGAGAAATGGTGTTGGCTTTTATTAAGAGCATTTATTAATACGCCATAGGCCTTCTTGTTGGTATCTCCGATGTGCCGGCAATGGGGCTCATGTAGGTACCTAGCTCTTCTTACTCCGTAGTTCGCTGCGAATGAGGATGGATCAGACGGCACATTCGGCATCCGGGATAAATGCATCAACACCAACCAAATCGAGTTGGCCTATCACTGCCCGACTGAAGTATGCAACCCATCACCAAGCTACAGAATCTGCCAAGTTCTCGTCCGATCTGGTCGACTGGATTATAGATTGGCCAAATCATGCATAACTACAGAGTATGTACCCAAAAAATTCGCTGCATCAACCGCATGGCCAACCTTCCCTCAGCGCATTCAATATCGAACTACTCCAAGTGACCATACGACACGTAGGTAGAACAGTAAGCTCTCTCTCAGCTTCCAGTGGTTTGTAACTACCGCCGACCGGTACATGCTATGTATTGTATTTGCTGTGATACATGCCTAATCACAGCAACAGCACTAGCGGGAGCGCCGGGAGAAGCATGGCGCCACCAGCAACTCCGCCACCACGGCATTCTCAAGCCGCTCCAAAGTCTACTTATCGCGTCATTACGCGTCACGCCTCCACCAGAATCCATCCCGGAGCGGGTATGTACATACCTTATACGTACATACTCTACGGAGTACTACCTAAGTACTCCTAAGTACTCCGTATCAAGCTATCCAAAATTTCATTTGGCCCTGCTACCTGATAGCATCATCAATTGTAATTTGTAGCATTGACGTCGCGCGGCTGATATCCTGCAAATACTCAGTCAACGCCGAACGGTCTGAAAACGTGAACTCATGCCCTCATATACAGCTCCTTATGCACAAGTCATTCAGTTGCGCGTGTGCCTGAATGATTTTTGGTAGTAGGCCTAGTCCTCGCTGACAAGCTCGTGTTCGTTGAAGGATCGCGGTTCCTGCACACCACCTTCACCCCGCCCAGCGACGGAATGAAGCGAATGCGGAATCGATATGCAGTTTCTACATGCCTACTATAGTATTCGCACAAGGTGGTAACTTGACCTGTACGAACATTGCAAGTCCCTTCTCCGCGTGAGCAAGAACGCGTTACGCGAGCGTGCAGTAGCAGCCGAACTCGCAATACATAGAAGGTTAATTTTCAACGTTCTACGTTGAGAACCATGAGCTTTACTGCTACATATCCTCATTATGCAAGCTATCACAGGAACTGAAACTCCAGCTCAAAGGCTCGGATCGGCAATCTCAATGAAAGGCCAAGTATTTGAGCCGCCGTCTATGAGTAAAGAACCTCTTCAATACGTCTACTGCTATTTACTTTGGGTTGATTTCTACTTATACGATGAATCCAGCTTGATCATGACCGCCACAACCATCGTGACAAAAGTGACGACGATGCGTTGCGGTCCGTGGCAGCCTGCAGGAAAGCTTGATCTTTTCGGGGCAGCTTGTCAGGGTCTGATTCTATTATCAAGCGCAACAATTACGTGGCGAACATATCTGGTACGCGGAAGCGGCGGGTTGCTGGCAGAGTTGCTGAGTGGCAAATCGCAATAAGAAACGCCAGCAGGCACAGTTGATGAGGTTCTGATTTTGTAATTGCGTGGATAGCAACGACTAACTGTTGCCAGTTGGCACTGACAAGACGTTGTTTCGCAGATGCGCTGGAGTGAATGTATCATGTGGCCCGTCCAAGGCATTCAGAATCTTCAATCTTCAATGGTCACAACCAGCCCACATGTTAATCTCAATCTGCTTTATTCGGGGGTCTGGATCTTCGCAGAGTTCGCGTTGCATTGACATGTTTAGTTGCGGCGTCAACTTAGATATTGTGCTCAAGGCAATATTCTCTTAATTCCCTGCCTCGACCGATGCAGCCAACACAAACCATCCTCACAACAAATTCCATTTCGCAACCGCGCACTTATATCGAAGAAGGGTACAACATGACCCGAACGGAGGCACCGAAAGACTTTGTAGGGAGAGGCGAGGTGAAACGGGCGCGGACGACGCCAGAGTTGCCTGAATGAAAATTCGAATTAGCCGGTTTTGTTCAAACGTACTGAGTCCCCAGCGCGATTGCTGTGGACGCAATGAAGCGGGCCGATGAGATGCGAATCATATATTTACCATGTGGCCGGGTGACCTTGCCCCAAATGACGCGAATCTTGGATCCACGAATTTCCTTCTGAGCTCGGTAGACGTAGGCAACCTTCTTGCCCAAGTAGAAGCTGCAGATACGAAGAACAAGAAAAGAATCAGTATGCGAATCTTGACTGAGACTAGGCAGCGAACAGAGGCAGAACGTACTTGGCGGCAGGGGTATCGTCGACGCCCTCGATCTTGATCAAGCTAGTGCCAGGGCGAGTGACATGACGGGAACGCTGGTAACTCAGATGACGTCCCCTGTCGGCAGATCCATCAGCGAACTTGTTCTTCCATATTTCCTGCAACAACACTCGAGTTCAGAGAAAGAGGCGATGCGGAGATGCGTCGAGATGTCCGAAACACAATAAGAGTCTTGTTCGACCTCCATGTGCCAATTTTGACACTCGACTCGGTTTCCCAGCAGATTCGATAACTGTGCTCGTGTTTTCGGGGAGGCGATCGAATGCGCAGAAATCAGATTCTACATCGGAATGTACTTACTTGACGTATACTATAGACAAGTTAGTATGCATATTTTTCTCTGACCTTTTCGTGTTTTGACGGATTGCGCGCCGATGTGACAATTTCGACACAATGCGCGCGATGGACACTTACGTCTGTGTCCGCTCTCAGAAGGCATCTTGGCTGGTTCGATTTGGTATCACCCTCACAAACAACCAAATAAGACGGGGAGATGGTGAAAGGAAACTGTCTTATCTAAAAGACCTTTCCCTATTTGCTGGTGCACGTCGTTGTGTCGTGATGTCGGCTGAGTATGGGTGGATGCGATAATCGTGTGTGGTGACACCAGCGAAAAATTATGCCCTCGACATCACGTGGGGATTTAGGGCACCATTTTTTGGTTGTGCGCAAAGGTGTGCGAGTGGCTGAGGAGGAAATTGTGGCTCAACAAGATGCTGTGCATTAGGTTAGGTACCTAGGTACCTAGTCGCCCCGGATTGCAGCAATGTGTGACAAGTTACATCGTGCAAACTGACTGTCCTGATACCGCAGCAAAAGTTCGAAGTCTCGTTAAGATTTACGAAGCGTCCATATGTATTGTGATGCTGACGGCACAGCCGCTGGATCAACTCGTTATGTAGCGTGTGCGCGGGTTCAGGGATTGAGAGCATTGGCTACATTGCTCGATGGTACGGATGATAGAGGCCTGCCGCCTGAGGCGCATTGCATTTGGGGGAAGGCAAACTTCTTTGTCCCTGGCGTCGCGTAGGAGCATGGCGACCCTTTTGTCTTCTTCCTGTGCTTGTAGGACCTAAGTATTGTGGTGAAAAGACATTTGTTCAAATTTAGGCGGACGCGTGCAACCCTATTCAACTTCAAGGCCGTCGCTTCCCTTCATCCCTTCATCGTGGGTGACGACAAAAGTTTCCGACCGTCGCTCGTGAGTCGAGATATCAGCCTCATCGGCAAGATACAGGTAGTTAAGTGACAGCGCTACACCATGAATGACTTGTAAATTGTGACGACGCCCCGGCTTTTTGCTTTCGCTCAACGCATATTATACGTGAATGTGTATGACTCATGAGTATTTTCATTTGGAATTTGGAGATAGCCCACGACTTACGGAGACGTGTCG
This sequence comes from Claviceps capensis, assembly GCA_018360045.1. Taxonomy (NCBI): domain Eukaryota; kingdom Fungi; phylum Ascomycota; class Sordariomycetes; order Hypocreales; family Clavicipitaceae; genus Claviceps; species Claviceps capensis. Next base: position 16,748 of record SRPN01000305.1, on the reverse strand, counting down.
GATAGCGACGCGCATGAGCAACTCAATGGCTGCAAAACCTTTGACGTGTATCTCTCTGAAATGGAACATGAAATGTCCTCTCTACCTATATGAAGCAGATAAGTCGAATATTGTGTAAACTCAACTTGGTTTTACAACTGGAAACGTCCCGAATTGATTTCTTGGTCGCTATGTGAGTATCACTGTCTGGTGGAAGAAAGCGTCCATACAGTATATCAAGTCCAGCGTCCTCGAGAAGCCTAGCTGACAAGTCATAGGATCCAAGGCAAAGGTTGTCGCGGTTTGCATGCAGCATGGGTGAAAGCACAAAGGAGTGGTTAGCCAGCGTGGCTCGCTGCTCTTTTCGTGCGACAAAGGCTTCTTCTGTGCGTGAATTAGCGAATGCCGCTGTGAAGATCGCACGCAGGTTGCTGCATTTTCTTGATATAAAAAAGTCAAACAGTGATAGAGGTTTTGGCCGTTTGTCAATTTGTCAATATGCAACGAGAAACTGCTTGGACCCCTAACTTGTTCGGACTTTGCTGCCTGGCAGTGATCTGGGTGCTCCTCCAAGGTTGAAGTCTTGGTGACGATCGGAAAGTCCGGCCAAAATGGGCCATGGGCCCATGGCCCATGGTGCCCAAAGCATATTAGTGTTGCGGGGCTCGCCCGCCGTTCTGAGGTCATTATTAACTCCGTTTCGGCCTTCGCAGAGCTCCGCCGCCCATCCCATCATCTTCCGTCATCCTCAACACCGACCGTATCGCTTTTAGCCCTCTACTTTCTTTCCGCCAGCTCTCCTCCTGTTCAACGCGCATCGTTCGCTTATTCGCCCGACTCACCTTGTCAAGAAGTCAACCGTGATCGCCCAGAGCGATTTGGCACAGTCAATTATGGACCTTAACCAGCCCGCGTAAGTACAGCACCAACCTAAATCATCGTTTTACCCCACCACACCTAGATGCTGGGAAGCTCGGTTTTAGGTGGGGGTTGAGACGACTCCATCGTCATCTATGAGCCATCTCTGCCTTTTGATGACTCCCGGTTCTTCGAATTCTCTCGAGAACATACAGGGAGCAGACACACTGATACTATCATTCAATTCCAGGCAAACCATGGAACTGAAAGAAAACACCTCCATTGTGGTGCTGGGCGCTTCTGGCGACCTGGCGAAGAAGAAGACGGTATTAGCTCAAGCACTCTGTCGCAGTCATTTAATATTCTATGCTGACAAGCTCTCTTCCATGCAGTACCCAGCGCTATTTGGATTGGTGAGTAATTGCTGTTGACGCAGCTAGGGTCTTGCCTCCAACTCGGATCCGTAATTCACCAATTCATTGTCCTGACAATACAATAGTTCCGAAATCAATTCTTACCCCAAGATGTCAAAATTGTGGGCTATGCTCGCACCAAGATGGATCATGAGGAGTACCTGAAGCGCATCAAGTCATACATCAAAACTCCCACAAAAGAGATTGAGCAGCAGCTCGAGAACTTCTTGGGTCTCTGTACATATATTTCCGGCCAGTACGACAAGGACGAGTCGTTTGAGAACCTGGACAAGCACTTGAACGAGCTGGAGAAAGGTCGCCCCGAGACCCATCGGCTGTTCTACATGGCTCTCCCTCCTAGTGTTTTTACCATTGTTTCTCAGCACCTCAAGAAGTGCTGCTATCCTAAAAAGGGAATCGCAAGAGTCATCGTAAGTCGATATTACAGCCTCCTCCTCTCCCCTTTATTTACAGTCGGCAGACCTTCCTGACATAATCTATCAAGGTCGAGAAACCCTTTGGCAAGGATCTGGCCAGCTCTCGCGAGCTGCAGAAATCTCTTGAACCTGACTGGAACGAGGCGGAACTCTTCCGTATTGACCACTATCTTGGCAAGGAGATGGTCAAGAATATCCTTATTCTGAGATTCGGAAACTCATTTCTCGGCGCCACGTGGAACCGACATCACATAGACAATGTCCAGATTACATTCAAAGAACCATTTGGTACTGAGGGTCGTGGTGGATACTTTGACGAATTTGGCATCATTCGCGATGTCATGCAGAATCACTTGTTGCAGGTTCTTACGCTGCTCGCCATGGAGCGCCCAATCTCATTCGATTCCGAAGACATCCGTGATGAGAAAGTTCGTGTCTTGCGCGCAATCCCCGCCATCGAGCCCAAGAACGTCATCATTGGACAGTATGGCAAGTCGATTGATGGCAGCAAGCCATCATACAAAGAGGATGACACTGTTCCCAAGGACTCGAGATGCCCCACCTTCTGCGCCTTGGTCGCGTACATCAAGAACGAACGATGGGATGGTGTTCCCTTCATCATGAAGGCAGGAAAAGCTCTCAATGAGCAAAAGACGGAGATTCGAATCCAATTCAAGGATGTCACCTCAGGAATCTTCAAGGATATCCCTCGAAACGAGCTCGTCATGCGCATTCAGCCCAATGAGAGTGTTTACATCAAAATGAACTCCAAGTTGCCGGGATTGAGTATGCAGACTGTCGTTACAGAGCTTGACCTTACCTATCGACGGAGATTCTCAGACCTTAAGATCCCCGAAGCATACGAGTCACTGGTTCTTGACTGTCTCAAGGGCGACCACTCCAATTTCGTCCGTGATGATGAGCTCGACGCCAGTTGGCGTATCTTCACGCCCCTATTACACTATCTCGATGACAACAAAGAAATCATTCCTATGGAATACCCATACGGTAAGCTGACTCACTTCCTCGCTTCATTCCATAGTGCTCCCGTCCGTCATACTTACGCTGGAACTTAGGCTCGCGAGGTCCGGCGGTACTTGACGATTTCACGGCTTCTTATGGATACAAATTCAGTGATGCTGCTGGATATCAGTGGCCTACGACGGCGGCTTCTCCTAACAAGTTGTAAGTCGCTGTCGACATGAATACTCATCACCTCTGTGCCACTTCTGGTCCCAAATGTTTCTGGCTACGAAAAATTGACTAGTCTTCAGTTAAATCCGATCGCCTTACTTTTCGTCAAAGTAAAACGGAAGAAGTAGAAAGGAAAAAGGAGGGCAAAAATAGTTGTAAAGAGCGTTAGAGACTGGGCTCATGAGATGCAGAATAGGTCACATTGCTAAGCTTCCCATTGTACTTGGCTCTTCATCAATCATTGACGTTGATCGGAGATAATACAGCACGGAAATGCGCTTTGAATGGGCCTGCGATACAAGCATTCGAATGCATGTTTGGTTCTTGGGGAAAGCGTGCTATGCAAGTCCCGAAAAATATAGCCATTCATCCCACTCTGGATCGTGGAAACGTTGGATTGCCAAAGCCAGAGATTGACGGCTATAGTAAGGCGGCAGACTATATTTCTGATCTCAGATCAGACAATAGCTTGCTCTATCTACTTCTATTCCATGATTCTGGCCGTTACAAAAGCATCGCAGCGGGGAATTGAACATGTTCCATCCAGCCAGAGTTTCAGTACATACCTACATGCATACATACATATGTACCTTATGTATGTACATAGTAGGTACTAGGTACATATGTACATAGTCTTTTACCTACTCCGTAGAATGTAGAATGACGTGGGTTCGCGGATGGCCTCGATTACATAATATGCCGCACTACGGTGGGCCGCTGGTCCGTGCTCCCATCTCACATGACCTGACATTGCTTAACGCGAGAAGCAGCAATGGAGACAGTACACTTCTGGATCCCCAGCAATCGCGCCTTGCATCAACATCACGACTGAGCTGCAAACTCTAAAGACTTCACGAAGCTTTATCTACTCGAAGCCTTCGAATCTCAAAAAAAGACTGTTACAGTTGCACCGACACCCATCTGCCTTCCCCACGCCACGTCGCTCCTTTCCTCGGCGCCCTTCGATCACCTCCGAGAGCACATTTTAGTATCGACTAGGAGTCCGGCACGCAACCACGGGCCGTTCCATTTCCAAACAGACTTCCCGAAGCGGACAAATTTCCTCAAAGCATCGTCACTTTTTCAAAGCTCTCTTTAAAGAAGTCTCCGCGCTGTCGCGCATTCTGGACGTGGTCGGATCTGACCAAAGGACCTCCGGATATCATGCGCCTCCGGCGCTAAACACTGTGTTGACTGAAAACTTCAGCTGTAGGCAGACCTCTCGGAACGGAAGACAGATATAGTTCTCCGGTGAACCGTTACAGACTATTACAGTAAACCGCCGTGGCAAAGGTTCAGAAGGTGGGCCGCTGGTGGTGGCTAAATGCCCGGGGTGGTCACTATGGGGCTAAGCGGCTCAAACGACAGGCGCACCGATCACGATAGGGATATTACTACGAATGGTGTCAACAGTGGTGAAATCGTGGAATCGCGGCGTGCTGGTGCTGTCAAAGGGGGAGTATCAGCTGGTCAAACTGAAGCGAGCGATGATACCAGCGCAGGTGCTCAGGAGAGCCTACGAAGACACAACCCAGATATCAATGAAGCAACGGCCGAAACGCAAATAAATAGGATGAACGATCTTCCCGACGAAATCGTTCACATAACTCAAGGATTTGTTCCACTATCGCTACTCTTTACACGCCTAGCTCAGGTATCCCACAATGCACTCCAAGACAAAATCGTGGAACTGGCTAAAATGCCACTGCCCGTCACAGGCAATAATGGCGTTTCTTCGTCATACTCTTCCAGTGGGCCAGACGACACATCGCCAGAAAGCTTAAGAAAAAAGGGAGCTCTTCTCCAGTTTGCTCAAGAGTGGCACGGAAAGTGGCTGAAGGCGTTGGTCATCGCAGAGTGGAGTAGACAATCGCATCAGGTCAGCAAACTCATCGACCTGAAGTTCCATATCGACCAGCAAGCAGTGACTTATGAAGTTGCGGTTGAGAACATCATTCACGTCAAAAGAGATCTGGCCTTTGCTCGAGTACCGAGCCCCGACCTGAAGACCGCCTTGCAGGTGTTGGGAACTGGGAGTGCACCATGGATGCCTGATGTATGTTGACGATCCTAGTCCTGTTCCGTCCTTCGCCCCCCCATATTCTGCTACTACGTGCTGTGACTAATAACTCTTTGGCAGCTTCACTACATCCAGCCGACAGCCTTGACACCGGAGGAGCAACTGAAGTGGACGAGTGAATTAAATACGCTCCTTTCGTTACGACTCAATCTATATGATTATGATAAGATTCCTCCGCAATTTCGAGATTACGAAATCAGATCGGGTCGAGTTACGTTCAAAGTCGATGGGGAGTTTGAAGTGGATCTGACTATTGCCGACGAAGACTTTGAAAAACAATTTTGGTATATCGAGTTCAGATTTGCCTTCAAACCTGCGCCCTCAAGGCTCTCCGACTTTTTACGTTCCTACGTGGAGGGTGGCGTCAATGATGCTTTGGGAAAGGAAGGTTTGGGGGCTTGCTACAAGTTCCTGCATGAGTTTGTTCTTACCATAAAGATACAGGAGCTTAGGCGGCAGGCCCTGCAGCTGAGCCGAACCTCGTGGACGGGAACTTTGAAAGTAGAACCGCTCAATCGAGCTCTTGCCATTCAGTACTGGACGTCGAGACCTGCCACAAACGGGTTGAAGAGCTGGGTTCTTATTGCGGTCAATAGCAATCGCATATTGAACGGTAAATACAACGTCAACTCGTCCAGTCAACTTGTTGCCAAATGGTATCGAGATGGCAAGGCTGTCCAGGACCACCTCACTGGATTTGATGTGCACGAACTGTCGGTACAGTCATTATTGATCAATGTCATCGCTCAGCACATCGAGCATATTCTCGGCGATGTTCACAGCAGACTCTTGACAGCAGCACGATACAAAAGGCAGGAAGCGGGAATGGTTTTTCGAACTTGCAAGAACGATCCCGTATCGTCAATGCTTACAATACAAGTGGGCTGCAGTGATAAAATATCATTACTTCTTGAGCCGAAGACGGGCGTATTCGCGATTAAGCCGCAGTCTAAATTCTCCATGCAACCTGAACACCAGCTCAATAATGGCAGTTGTTCTCCAGAGGATGGCGTCAACTGTCTAGAGCAAGTTCGTTGTGCCATCATGGAGGACGAAGTACATCGCCGCGGCCCACTGATGGGGTGGAATGTGCGAAAGGCGGCCACGACGGCGGAGGAGCTGACATCATTGACGCGAATACGAGACTGGAGCCGTGTTATTTGGTTGCAGAAGGAAGGTTGGGACGCCAGCTGGTGCGTGGTGATTGTTTTGAGCTTGGGTGGCGACGAGTGGTGGCTGATTGAATCGTGAGTCTAAGCCTTACGGAAGAACAACATGGCACAAACAATTGAGATGATGATCTGAAGAGAGACTAACAACTGATACAGGAATCGGCACAGGAAGAATGACAAACAAATGCCCCAGGTCCGAACAAAGATACCCCTCAACGGCTATCCCGAGTTATCATATGCCTTTTGGAATGACTTAGCATTCTTCACCACTGGCCTTATTACGCGATCAATCGACTTGAGAGAGTTGCATCGACAGAAAATCAAGAACAGATCAAATAGCAAAACCTCCTCATCAGCCTCACCACTAGTGCTTCTGCCGTCCATTGAAATTGCACTCTCTGCATTCCTCCCCGCTACAACGTTCACTAGAGACGGATTCGAGTCAGATGCATCAGCATCAGAAGATGGCGGAAGCCACGAAAATCTGGACCACTTGTCGCTCATTCAGCGCGCGACGGGGAACACGGTGTCTGGAGTCAATAAAGCATGGGCAGATGATATCGTCAACATCAGTTTCAAGGGCATCAAATGTCTTGCACCAGTTGACGTCAAGAACGAGGACGCTTTGCAAGATACCCAACTCATTTGTATCTCGGAAGCCGTTATTAGAACTAAGATTTCTACCAGATCTGCTTTGTTATCTAATCTAGCCGATGGCGATGTTTCGTATAACTCACGGCAGGGCCAGTTCCTCCTACGCATAGAGCGAGCGGTGGGTATGCCGATGCTCGATACACTCAAGTCTCGAATCATGGCCATTGATCGTTTTGTGAAGTTCTTGGAAGCCATGGATGGCGCCGGAGGCTTCATAACCACGGATACGGTGACGTTGCGGCGAATAGCTTTTTACTACAGTGAATTCACGAGTCGCCGGCAACAGCAAGCCGAACAGAACCACGGTCAAGACCAAACACGTGGAGAAGAATCGAGGACGAACAAGCGTTGGCGTGTGGTCCTGGATCTTTCCAAGCAAGACATCGAAATCGAAATTGAAAAGGGCAATCCCCATCTACGAGTGCTTGATCTCATGAGACAGCTGGTCAACTGTGATGATGGAATCAGCCGACTCATGTCCTGGTTGCCTACATCTCTGCCAGCGCTGCAGGCTATCGACGAGATTGCGAGTCTGTGGGTACCTTTTATCGCGGCCGGACGAGGATACTTTGATTTCTCTATGAAGACAGCCGCGTGGATGAATCTAACCTACACAATCGGCACTGTGCAAGAAACCCAGAGCCTCAAGATTGTTTCGGTAGACGTGAAGATGAAGTCTCGTCGCGGCGAAGCATGGTGGCACGTGTGGCGATCCGATACCGACGCGAGTTCGCAAGATGATATATCAAGAGCTTTGAAGAGAGTCTGGGACAGCAAAGGCGAAGGTTGGATCGGACTAGCCACAGGTGCCGCAGGTCGGCCTCAGAACGGCGTCGTGGCCATGTTATTGGCCGTTGACGAAGCCGTTCGCGGCTCTGTAACAGACGCCCCGGCTGAAAACAACGAAGTTGTCGTCCTAGACTAGCCAGTCTTCCTTCATTCTTTGTTCTCGTTGACAAGAGCACTATTTTGACACATAAAAAAAATGAAAGGCGTTGGATCAGTATCGAAGGCTTGAATGAAGGAGGACAGCCCCCAGAAACAATGCAAGCACAGCCATCGACTTCAACCGTTATTCTATACACCCCTTCCGCCTATATCATTTAGATTCGAGCAGCGCACGGCCCTATTATACTAACGTCACTCGTGTCGGTCTACTCCTGCAGATTGCCTTTTATACCCTTCTCCTGTCCTCTTCAGTTAATTCTATCTCACTTCTGTTCTCGTTGCTACGAATTATGACATATTTAACGGAAATCAAAGACTACATACATAGGCGTATCACGCAGGAGTTGGCCTTATACCAATTCACATCAGGTCCAGAAGCCCAGAATCGAATACGTCTCTATCCTCATGTTGCCCGTGCGTCTTTGTCCTTTGCATATTTGGGGGTGGCAGCCTTGGTTTTACATGTTCTTTTGGATGGAAGTTGAAGGGGGGTATATTTGCGTTGATGCACCGGGGGGGTTGGGGGTTAAGAGTTGGCCACCTAGGTAGGCGGATGCATAGTATGATGATATATCCTGTCGCGACCTTCAAGCGCGTGAGATTGGGGATTTGCGCTGGAGCGTAGGTGATGAAAAGCGTTGCACGCTAAGTTTGTATCAAATTCTAATGCAGTTGCCAGTGGGCGCAATATATATTATATGAGTCAGGCAGATTCGATGTAATTCTTGGCGAAAATGTTTTTGAAAGGAAAATGCGATACGTGGGACCTTTTGAAAAGCCCTGGAATCCATCTTTGAGACTCTCAATTCTGATACATAACATAAGAGTGAAGGAGCCTCGAAGCCAAATCAACCTGCCGGCACATCTCTATCTTCTTTTACCTATCTTAAACGCCTGTCGCCTGTTTGAATCTCCCATCCTTGCCTTCCTGCTCTCTCCGCCTCTCCTACAGAAGCCTCTTCCCTACAAATTCCGGACCGATATCTCAGAAACCGGCACCTCCTCAAAAGGCCCTGGCCATTCAAAGAAAGGCTCAAGGCCGGTGGTTTTCCAACCGTCAGAGAACCGGACGGTCTGTCTAGCAATTTCGTAGCCTGCGCGGACGGAGCCTAAGACGCCAATCTTGGAGTACGAGCCACCCGCCACGGCGAGTCTGCCATTGAAGTCCTTGGCGAGTAGCAAGTGCGCGATCTTCAAACGTTTAACGTGGCCAACAAAGTGCTGGGGAATACACTCCTTCGCAAAGCGCGAGAGCGCGAAGCACGGTGTATCAGCAGGGATGCCGAGATGACGCTCCAGAAGAGACTTAGCCTGGTTGATGGCCTCTGCCTCTGAAGGCGGAGGTGCGCCTGTGTCATAGTAGTGGCCTCCCATGAGGACGAAGAGCTTGGTGCCGGGCGGTTCATCGGGGCTGGCGGCGGCGCCAACGTCTGAGTCGTAGAAGACGCCTAGGGCACGCTCCGGGTTCTGCTTGTGACTGACGGAACGCGGAATGAGGTAGCCGAAGCCGGGAGGCTTGAGATTTTTCTGGGGATACCACAAGTTGACCGTCATGATGGACACTGATCGTGTATCCTCCAGGAGGACTAGCTTACCGTTTGTGATGCGCGCTAGGTCCTGGCTTGTCAGGGTGGAAATGACGCGGTCATATGAGCATGTTGAGGCTGACGATGAAGATGATATATTGGTGGATTGGCCAGGCCTGTGCTGCGGTTTTCCCCAGCTCCCCGTCGTAATATTGACCTTTTCCTTCGTCGCGTCGAAACTGATGTCCGTAACCGGTCGTCCTTTCTTAATCTCCACGTTTGCCGTTTTGCTTAGAGCATTCTCCAGCGCTTTGGGAAGGCTTTCTAGGCCATGTCCTCCAAAATGCAACAATGTACCCTGCGCTTTGAGTGCCATCCGACGAATCTCTGGATCGTGCGCTAGCTCTGACAAGAGCTCACGCTCCCTCACGGGCATGATTCTTGAGTCCGCCCCACAGGAGGGCGCATAATACATGACGCAAAAGCGTTCGAGAACGCTCCAGGCGCTCAAAAAATCGATGTTGCCTCCGTATATGCCGTGAGTCATAGCTGATGCAAAGTTTTCGGCCACGCTGGTGCTCCCGGTCACTTCGTATAGCCACTCCGATATAGACATGTCCCTCTGACGAGGATCATAGGAGGTCAGACTGCGGCGCAGCTGAAAACGTAGACGGCGCGAGAGGAATCCTAGTGCTGCGAAGAACGATTTCTGAAAGAGAGGTTCGCGAATGCATTCTGCTATGGTTGCGGTGGGGGGCATTTTGACAATATGGTCTGGATAGTAGATATAGCGAGGCTGGTCGCAAGGCGTAAAGAGCTCAAGTCCGAGATCCAGAGCCTAATATGACGGAGCATGTTAATTGCTGTTGATGTTTTGTTATAATACTGGAAAGGAAGACAGAGGTAGGAGTAGAGGAAAGTGATAAAAAAGAGCATCGTATACCATGTCATAGAGGACGAGATCATCAAATCGCCAGGTACTCGTGTGCAACGACGACAATGTCCGAGGTCCTCTCTCGAAACTGACTGTGCCCTTCACGCCATCAACGTCAACTGGCACGCGATCGGTTTTGATCCAACCCCCGAGCCGGTCACTACCCTCATAGAGGGTGATTTTTGCCGTCGACGGGAGCTGTTTGGCCAGGTAATACGCCGTCGTAAGGCCCGTCAAACCGCCTCCCACGACGGCAATATGTCCCTTGACGTTGAGCGAAACATATCTGCGTTGGTCGGCCCATGTCGCTGACAGTTGGCAATCTCGACGCTGTTTTCTTGACCTGCTATAACACAGAGCTTGCGAAGCATGGGCGGTCGTGAAGAGGCGTGATAGATCGGTTGGGCGTATTCGAGCTCGGGTACTGCAATTGAAACTGGAGCTGGTCCGACTGGCAGATGCCATCGAGATCAAGGCCATTGCGGCATCTTCTGCAGGTCTGCGATTCATTGCATTGCATGCCATGACATTAGCATTAGGCATGCAGTGTCGTATGCGATTCGAGGTTCGGTCATTCGATTAATTATGTCAGGCTGGTCGTTCAATGTTTTGGAGGTTGGAGGTTGAGTGGCGGAGTTGGAGTGGGCCAATGTGGCATTCCGTACTAGGTACTACGTACATTTGTCTACCATTGGAACTTAGCAAACATCACGCACGCGGCACGCGATCGATCGAACCGCCAGAAAACTCGATGCTCTAAGTTGGTTTCCTGTCTATTCCATCTTCGGTTGCCGCTACCTAGCGAACAACGCTCCATGCTTGTGTTTCCCTCTAAACCGTTCCGTCCGTCCTCCTTCGCGTGCCATACTCTTCTGCCGCCCGCCCCTCTCGTTTCCCTCCCTTTTGACTTTTCCAGATGAAAAGCACGCGTGTGCGCAGGCAAGAAGTGATGCGATTTTGTCCCGCCTCCCTCACAACTCAACGCTTGCCATGCCCCATGTCATGCCTTCCCACCGCGAGGAAGTTTAGAATCATCATCAATAACATGGGCCTTGCATCTGACAAAAGTTTCAATCATCAAACCTAGTGCTGGCAAGCACTGGAACAGTTTTGGCTGTACCAGCTATGTTCTGCTATTTCTATGTCTCGTCTTTTCCCTGAGCCAAGCTTTTACTTGCGATTCAAGTTACATAAACCGCCGGAAACAGCTACACTATAACCTCGGTGTCCTGTGCGTGATCAATCATTGCATCTCCATCGGGTTTGACAAGTTCTTCAGGCGCAGTCTCATCCACAAATTTCCTCTCGCTCACGTGCTCTTTGGCCGAATCGGCAGTCCAGACCTTATCCTTGAACCCTCCTTGTTGGCCCACTTCATGTGCAAAGCGGCAGGTGGGATTCAAGCACGGGTTGAACCTGCATTGAGTTTTGACGTGAGTGAACTTGCAGTCTTCCGTTGTGCAGCCGGCGCCGTTGCGGCACAAAGGCATCGATGGGTGCTTGAACGGGCATCTTGGGTTTTGGCAATTGGGGAAAAACTTGCACTCTTGCTCGCTCTGGTGTGCGAGCTTGGTCGCCGGAGAAGGGTGACGACCGACGCACTTCCTGTTCTTACAAGCAGCTGCGAAGCTGCACATATCGCTAATGTCGATTGACGCTCCTGGAGGGGCAGCTGGCGATTGATGTGCAAATTTGCAGTCTCTGTTGGTGCAGTGTAGGTTGTACTTGCACACTATTCCTTCGGGATTTGGGGGCTCGCGATTCTCGCCCGACATGTCGACATCTTCTCCCCCATTACCCATATCGACAGTCTCCTTCTTGAAGCCATCAGCACTGCCTTGTTCGTTGTGGTAGCCCCTTCTCCTGTTGGGATCTTGAACTCGGTCGAACAGGGACTTGCCCCCCCGACGCTGATTTCCGAATCCGCCGTTGTGATTACTGTTATGGCCGCTGCTGTTATTGTTGGTACCATTCATCAACTGCTGTGAGAGCTGATACATCATCTGGTTTTGTTGTTCAAGCATCGCTATGAGTTCCATCTGGTTTGGTTGCTGACCCGTCATCATCCATGCGCCGCTTTGAGGTCCGGTGGCAAGCCCCGCTTGTAGAACCCCGGCACGGTTGGTCCGTTGCATGCGCGATTGCACATTTCTTGGTCCAGATGGGGGATTACGGCCGTGTGTGGTGATTCTTTCGTTACCACTGCCACGCACGCGGTGCAGAGCAGCGTCTGCCGATCGATCCATGGCTTTCGACATGTGACCGAGCATTCGTTTGTCTCGAGCGCCTCTTAAGTTGCCGTTTCGCATCGACTTTGGTCCGGTGGGGCTAGTATCATTTGTGTCAGTTCAATGTTGGATGTGAGAGTCGTGAGCTCGGGGGAGGCGCTTATTCTTACGCATTCAGTTGCGATGTGTCATTCGTATTCATGTCTGTGTCCATTTCTACGCCTGTCATCTGGTCTTGAGAGACCTCCTCAGCAGGAATAGCGCTCTCAACCTGGGCGCCATTCAGCTGGGAGTTAAGTAAATCGATCTGCTCAAAAAGCCATCTTGAAAAGCTGTGAACACTGGGGTCGTCGGCAGGCAACCCCAGCAGATCCCCTGATAGGTCTGCGGCGATTTGATCTTGAGTCTTCCCGTTGGCCAGCATCAGGATGATATACTCGGCGAGCGCGGAGTCATCGGCGCCAGTTCCCCATCCCACCTCAAGAAGCTTGGGTTGGATCGCGATGCTAAGCGCCTCTGCCAGAGGCGTATTCAGAGCGACCTCGACGGGCATGATGTGCGGTCGATTTTAGAGTAGGCTATCCGCAGCAATGACCATGTATGTTCGAGGGAGGAGGGAGCAGGTAGTTATGGAGTATTGTTGCGATACGCCGATCGCGTCGTCAACGAATGGTCGGCTAAATCCGAGCGTTCGACAACTTTTTGATCTGATCAGCTCCGCTGCACAAGAGAATTTCGCTGTTGAACTGAGTTATCAGGGGACGGTCGTGATGTCGAAGCCGTGCACGTGGGTAAAGAGTTTATCAAGAACGTGATGGTGACAAAGGTGACAGATAGGCAGCTGATATGATGATGCCGATTCGAGCGCAGATGTCCAAAAGAGATGATTAATCTGCAAGACCTCGTGCTTCGTCACGTGACTTTGTGCTTGTTGGCGCGCTCTGTGTACCTACTCCGAGGCCCGAGGCAGAACATCCACTACCCTGGAGAAACTGTCAAGTTTGTTGAGAAAGCTTAAGTCGCCATTCTTCAGACGTAAATGTCTTCGGATATTGGCATTGTCAAAATGCCGTTAACTTCCATTTGAAAAGAGTGTCGATATTGAGGCACATACGTGGGATACATGTCACGCAACAAAGGCATGGGCTTTGTCGATTGGTGCATGGTGTTGCACAATCATGCGGGATAGCCTATACATATAGGCTCTACCAAGCTCGTCAAGTTTAGTAGCTTAGATATTTTTGTCTTGTCCTCCGACGAGATGTAGCGATACGACTTACCCGGACCCTTTAACTCGTAACAACTCCTTATCACTGGCACCCCAGCCTACGGACTCGTGGAGGTAAGGACTGTCACGGCTGGTCACAGCGGGCACAGTGGGGGAACCGGCGATGAAGCTCTATTAACGACAATAATAAACTGAGGAGCAGAAAAGAGAAGAAGAGAAGAAAGTGCCACCGGGGCATAGCCAAGTACCTGGCTGTGCAGAGTCTGCAGCGGTCACGTGACATCGGTATCCTAAGTATCACGTGACTAAGGGACGCCTGGTGGCAGCGGTCCTCACACTACCCCCCTCTAAGCCGCAGTCGCGTAGCGTCTGCGATGCTTATCAAAAAAAAAGAAAACGACCAAAATGAAAGGCCAAAGAAAACACAGGAAAGAGAAAGAAAAACAAGAAAAGGACCCCTATTTGTGGCGGGTTTTATGCCTCTTGGGTGGCAGAGGTCCTTAGGCGTCGTGCTCCGCGCGATTGTCATCCGGATGCGAGGCGTGTAACAAGTCCTCCGCGGCCTCCCAAATCCACGTTTGAAGCCTCACCGGTGGTCCCGCTGCATCCGGGTACTCCCGATGAAAGCTCTCCAACTTTGTGGCAGCGTTCTTGAAACCATCCGCGTTGTAAAATGTTTCATCCGGCTCAAGTCCCGTCCATGTTACCTGATACTGGAGCCTCTTGTTGTTCCCGCGGCCCACGATACGTGATGCCAGTATCCGTTCCACCTCCCATTCCGGTTCACCGTCAATCTCGTCAGGTGACTCCGGCTCTGTGTGCTGTTGCGGCAACGGGTCGTCCACGGTCCGCCGCCTTGCGCAGTCTGTCAGCATGAAATAGTGGACTGCCTTTATACCAGTCCGGGGTCTCGAGAACGTAACTGAAGCCTCTCTCTTCTTTGATGCGCCACGGGCCGGCCCATTGAGAATCAAGACGGGTTGTCGGCGCTTCAGTTGTGAACCCCTTCTTGTGTACATAGACATAGTCACCGACAGACCAAGTTACCGGGCGACGTTTCTTGTTAGCCTGCGCCTCCTGTAACCTTTGAGCCTGCAAGGCGTTCTTGTGAGCAGTGACGTGAACGTCCTTGATTTGCTTGACCATCTTCGCGGCTGCTTGCTTACGCTCCGAGTCTAGGTCGACTTCTGGTAATGGCAGCGACAGCGGGTTGCGAGGTTCACAGCCAGTTACCACCATAATCGGGCTCATGCCTAGCGAGGCATGACGGGAGCTGTTATGCGCAAAGTCAAGTGACGGAAGGTACTCGCTCCAACGGGTCTGGTATTTGTCGATGTAGAACCGAAGTCGCTGATCCAAATTTGCGTTCGTGATCTCAACGCCTCCTTGGGTCTGCGGGTGGCGAGAGCTTCCGTGTCGATGCTTTGTACCGGTCAGCTTGTTAATGGTTTCCAAGAACTCAGAGATAAACGGTCCGGCATTGTCAGAGATCCAAGCCTGGGGCATTCCAAGAAGCCAGTAGACGCGCCGATATTATCGCTTGGCCAGTGTCTCGGCGTCAGCGTTGGCGCAGCATGGGGAGGCATGTCCGGGCATCGCGCGATAAAGCCTATCCGAGCCAGTTCCTCTACGGTATTCTTCACAAGCTGCATGTAGGCGTAAGGAGTATTGTAGCGTGCCGGTTGGCCCGTGATCGGTCGATCGAGCTCGAGGACCACGTCGAACCCGGGTCTCGACGGTGGTAGTCTGGTGGACGCTTTCTTGGAGAAGAAGCCTTCCAGGTGCCGCAGCTGGCGGGGAAGCGCCTTACGCACCAGCTCGACGTGCTCCGGGTTTTCTCCTTCAGGAAACGGAATATGCTTGCCGTCGAACGTCTTGACCCAGTCCTGTTCCCTCTTGGGCGTAGCGGCAGGCGCAGTTGAGACCTCTACGATGGTCACAATGCCCTCAGGCAGCTCGATGAGCGGGACGGGGCTGCTAGGCATTGGGACGCTTGCCCAACGAGTTTGACGCGGGTCAGCGGCGACCTCGGCCGCCAGGGAGGAAACCGACGTATCGTCACTGATGGGCCCCTCGGGTACCATCTCGGACGACGGTAGTCCTTGAGTAGTCTGACCTATAGCATGGACATTGAGCGGCTCGCGCCAGTTGCGCCGGAGAATAGCCCTGCGCTTGATCTCCTTGTCTTCCTTTTCTATGAGACGGTCCCGACAGATAACATCGGCTTGGTGTTTGATGCTGATTCGTCGTGGGAGACTATCAGACACCATGATCGGCCTTCAGCAATACCCCAAGGGAGGGATATCATCGGGCCATATGAACGATTTGTTAGCGGGAAGGAGCCCCACGCGGTGTTGGACCCAGAAGTCTTGACCGATGAACACATCATGATTGGATCTCATGATTAAGAACTTCTGGCAATTGAACGAACGATTGTCAATCGTCATGGAGGCCCGAATGTAGTCGGTAACTACGCCTCGTGGAGTGTTGGTGAAATCCGCCAGCTGTAGGGGCTTCAGAAGCTTCCACCACGGCCAGCCAGGCCCTTAACCGCTTGCAGTTCGACATCAAGCGGGACGACATCAACATCTTCATCGCCAAGGTGAATGCTCTGGCCGATAAGGCTAAGATCGGGATAACGGAGCGCAAGCGAACGCTCTTTAACTGCTTGAAACCGGGTTTTGACCCTACGGGTCAATTTCGCAGGCTCGTTTGCAATCCCCAGGAGTCGTACGAAAACTTCGTCGACGCCCTGACTGCCGCCGTGGTCGATCGCACGGAAGGATACGAGCATCGACAGAAGTCCAAGGACGACCAGCGTGACTCGTCGCCTCCCCTCCGTCGCAAGTCGGAGCGCCACGGACGTCGGGCGACGACTCCAAATATATCGAAACCTGCCGTTGATATCAAGAAGCTCGTCAACTTGACACGTGAGGAGGCCCTCATCAACGGAATTTGTTTCGGTTGTGGCACTAAGGGTCATCGACGGGCCGAGTGTCCTAACACTCAGCACGTCATCCAAGCGTTCTGCCGCACTCGCCTCGAGGATCCAGTCGACGCCCAGGATCCTTCAGAGTCTGACGAGGAGGAGTCGGGA
>SRPN01000304.1:0-29255 GCA_018360045.1 Claviceps capensis | reverse complement strand
TATACAAAGGGGAAAGAGAAAGTGGGAGGAATTGGAGGATGATAGGGAAAGCGAGCCATTCGCCACAGAGAGTAAATCGTTATTTGCAAGTTTGTCGTCGTCGATTCGAGCATGTTGATATAGTTGAGATGAGATGCTGCTTTATAGGGCGTGAACGAAGTTGCATGCTGTTCGCTGGCCACCATCTTTTTGTACTAAAGCGCGCCTCTCAGCATCGAGTGACCTGCGAAATAACACATCTTGTTGCGCTTGAAACCAAGTCGGTGTTCCATAATACCATAGGCATGTTTTGTAGTATATTGGATTTATGAAATGACAAAACAAATGCCCAAACAAAACGATTCAAGTCGTCCTGTTGCCGGGACTGGACGAAAGGCGCATAGTATATGTTGCCTATCATGCCAAGATCCCGAGGGGCATTACACACTTTGTTTCTATGTGGAGAACGCAGAACTATTGATCCGATGGTTCTCCATACCTACGAGTTGTGGTCTCGCCATGGTGAACAACAATGCTTGAGAATGAGGGACTTTGTGCACCATCCGAAGCGTGCCACCCAAGATTCAAGCAGAATATGGCGACGAAACACCTTGTCAAAGTCTTCTTCGGACTCTTGTTCCATTATCCATACTTCATCTCGCAAGAGATTCACCCAATTCCTGTGGCGGATGGCCGTGAAGAGAAAAGTGGGAAGTACTATGCCGTAGTAGATGGACGAATACGTGCCATGTCATGGACCTGCGACAGATGTACGAGCTGTGCAAGCTTAGCATTGGTCTTCTCTAATGAATATCATGAATGAGCTAAAATAGTCGAGGATGGAAGGTCTTCACACGAAAGCAGGCACATCCACAAACGTTACACATTCACTACGGGCACACACACACACACAGTGCGAATGTGTTGCAAAAGTAGTCTGGAGGTTTCATTGGAACTTGATTCAAAAAATAATGCCGTACGTAACGCCATACCATGTCATGGCCCAGCCGAGAAACCCATCCACCAACTAGTCGATCATGTCGGCCGCAAGCCAGATCATATTTCAAAGACACGACCATCCCGGACTTGTGGCCCATCTTTGCCCTCTCTATAACTCTGACGAGAGTCGAACTGCTCAGCGCAGACGGATGGTCCGCGTGGAGAGCGAGACGAGGATCCGAGAGATGGGAAAGACCAGAGCAGGGGAGAGGGGCTAACGAATGACAGAATGACTAAAAGATAGATAGATAGATAGAAAAGATGACAGAAAGATGTAAAAAATGGAAAGAAAACATGAATAAAAAGTATAAGAAAAACACACGTCCTCCCGGCCGAAAACAAATGACATGGCAAACAAGCAGACCAAGCATTCATACAAGTCGAAGCAACGAGGCAAAGGCCCTTGTCATCACATTCAAGAGCGGCCGAGGTATCGCAATAGCAAAACAAGAACAATTGTAATCTGGGTAACGCACCGCTGATGGCAGACAGCAAAAAAAAAAAAAAAAGAGCCCCATATATCGAGTCTTCAATATGACAAACGTAGAGGACCAGAAAGCAGAAACTGAGAAAAGAAGGGGAGGCAAATAGAGCAAAAGTGTGGACCATGGAATATGAGAAGAAAAAAGTATTAACTGAAACAGGGAATCATAGCAAGAAGTCGATTTGCCCTCCCCTCCATCGAATCATGTAGAGAAATGTAAAAAGTAGAATCTCCGTGACTTGTCTCCGTTATCTAGCGCCTCCCACGTCCCAGGCCGGCATTCCTGCCAACCGGTCAAGTCAAAGCATATCTGTAAAGCATGACTCGCAGCGTTCCAAATTGGGTACACGCGTGCGACAACGAAAGGAGAAGAACAATTTGTCTTGGAGTACCCATGCCCACACCCACACCTAGTCGAGCTGGAAGCAATGAGCGACTACCAAGGTAGCGCGGATATTTGTCTTGAGCTGAGTTCCACCGCCAATATATGCATCTCTGCCTGCGAGGTGCGCTGCGCTGCGCGCTGGGTTGTGGAGAAACGCACGCCACTAGCTGAGATCCATGTCATACTCGTCTTCTTCCTTGAACTGGCCGCTGCCGTCATCATCATGGTCATTCCAGAAATGGGTAGCATCGTTCATGTCGCCCGACATCCCAACATGGTTGACACTCTCGTCTGGTGTGAGACCAATAGAATCGAGATTAGCGGCCATACCGTTGACCGATTCGCCGCGATAGTCTGTGTGGGCGGGTACGCGAAGTCCGGAGCCAGCGGTCCGTGAGTAAGAAAATGTTCCCGAATCGCATCGAGAAATGGCTTCCATCAGTTCCGTCTGCATACGTCGCTCGTCGTCGGTGAGCTCAAAGGGAAAGTGGCCACCGAGCTCGGCAATAGTATTCATCAACTCCTCTTGCTGTTGTAGTTTGAGGTGGAGCATCCACATCAGATCGCGCGTCCAGCTGACGGCTCCATTGAGAATATCGCCCTTGTTGGGACCCTTGTCCTTGTCCTCAATGGGCAGACCGGTCGTGATGTTGCCGACATTGCCGCCGGCCGCCCGGCGGGCACCAGGTCCGGCCAGGCCTGATGTGGCTTGTGATGGGCTCGAGATACCAGTGAGTGTGGGGGAGAGGGGTGTGCCGTTTTGGATCAATTTGCGAACCTTTTCGTCTTCCAAGCGATGACCAGGCACCAGTTTACTGAGGTCTTGAATTCTCTCGTTGATATTATCACGACGGCGACGCTCCACGAGATTGTGCGACTCACGCCGTCGCTTGCGCTTGATTTCCTGCTGCGTTGGAATACCGCCAGGTGCCACGCCCAGCTTGGTGGGCATCGAAGTACCGCCTTTGAGTATGACTTCATTCATGGGCGGCAAGCCTTGACGCATTGGCGAGAAGGCCGAATTGTAAGACGCCGGAATACTTCCGCCCGGAGTATTATTCCACTGACCAGATGGCGACTTCTCATGACTGCCCGATGGTCGCATGGCTTGCTGTCCAAATCCGGGCGAGTCCTGGTTGCCAATGGGCATGCCGTGAATGCTGTTGGTATTGGGCGTCATTGGGCTGGGGTTATTGGAGGTCTTGCGCTGCATCTGCTGAGACATGCGGGATCTAGCCTTGAGATAATTGGGGTCACTCCCGTCGTTGCCCATGTCTGCTGCAGCCAAGGGGGAGCCAGAGTAAGACAAGGGTGATTGCAATGAGCCACCGAGGGACTGATTACTCTGCATCTGATGATACTGAGCGGAGAAACCAGCGGCAAAGGGGCTATGGAGTAGATCGCCATCCGCAGCGTGAGAGTAGCTACCCATTTGGGCAGGATCGGTTTGCAACGCGGACCCTCGATGTGATGACTGATAAGCGGGTGCATGGAAATCCATAGTCATGCCATAGCCTTGGTCATGACCGTGAACGCCCGACTGGCCGTCGGACAAGGGGATCAGACCGTCTAGCAGTTCATCGTCCCCAATACCGGCATTACCGCTGGAGTATCCGTTCGTGGGGTTGCCAGAGGAGGCGTGAAAGTTGTTTCCATTGGCATATGTGGGCGAATATCCGCCGTGCATGATAGGGTCATGGGGATCAATGTCTCCCATGTTGGACGCGGAGCCAAAAGGAAGGAACGTGTGCTGCGCCATAGTGTAAAAGTTGAGCTTCTGGAGCTCTCCCAAAGTTAGAGATGCCAGTTTTGCGGTTTGCGAAGGAGGAGGTGACGGCACCGTCAGAAGTAGCTCGTTTCGTGTACGCCCAGAGGCGGCTCGATTGCGCGATCGCTGATGGTGCGAAAGATAGAACGTAGGGTTTCTTTCCTCAGTGGCGCTCGTATATACCTCGTTCACTATCGTGTAGAACCAACAGAACTTTGGTCAGTCTACGTCTTTTGAGTGCAGCGCCGCCATAGAAGGCAGCGCTGTTCACGCGCAGAAGAAGGGAAGTAATTGAGGCCAATTGTTGCGTACTGCGCAGAGCCGTGGCAGAGATCACGGACTGGCCACCACAGCACGGCAGGTAGGGAGGGACGATGCCAACTCCTGCCAGAGAGTACAAGGCGATTGCAAGCAGAAGGAGACTCACCAATAGCTGTTGACTTGTCGCTGTTTGTGACAAAAAAAAAGGCAATAGATGTTATCGCAGAGCCATCTAGATCGGAAGCGTCGTCATAAAAGGAAATGAGGCTGGCGTGAAGAAAGGCGACAGCCGCCGAGGGCACGTTGAATGGGATTTGTCACAGGAAGAAAATGCGACGTCGGGCGGAATTATCGCCAGGTGTTTGCTTCTGGTCTGAGAATAGCAGGGCGGTGGACCGAGAGGCCGACGCCTTGGCTTGTCCTGCTTATTAGTCGTGCTTGGTCTCTGCTTCGGTCTTTTGCTTGGTGACTTGGTTACTTTGTGTGTGGGACCAGGGCTTTGGCGGTGACGGGGCAGGCAGCGGGCGGTTGTTCTGCTGTATCGGGCTGAAGTTCTGGGCGGAATCGTGGGGGATCGCTCGAAACTGTGCCAAGGATGCCAGTTAGCTGGGCAATTTGCGTGCGGCGAGAACTCAAGGGCAGAAATCGAGCGGAGAAAGTCGAGATGAGAGGCATTGAAGGCGGGCGCGCGAGTAAGGGACTTCGTGGGACTCGTGGGACTCGTGGGACTTGTGGAACCCGTGGAACTCATGGAAGCCCGGCTTGAATGACGACTGGCCGGAGGGAGCTCCCTGTGGAGGCCAGGCCGTTCTGGAGGAAGGAGGGGCCCCGGCCCCATCGTCCAGCCCAGGAAGGAGGGGAAGGAAGCCCCGGGAGATTAGGCAAGGGCGTCCAGTCCAAGGCAAGATGCTGTACTCTGTATGTACTCTGCATGTACTCTGCATGCACAAAAGATCCACTTACCGAAGAAATGCTTCGCGGCAGCAGCGTCCAGATTGTCCAGATTGCGCAAAATGCCGACGTGACACAGTGACACAGCGACACAGCGACACAGCGACACAGCGACACAGCGACACAGCGACACAGCGACACAGTGTGAGAACTGCTCGTTGCGGGGCACGTCGCGATACTTTGTTGAGGTAAGGCTCCGTGACAGATGAGCAGGTCACTGTCGACTGGAGTCGGAGCTGTCAGAAGGGAAGCGAAGGGAGGATGAAGGGCCGGGGAAGGGGGTCGCGCAACGCGGGGTGGTGGGGATAGAAGCGCCTGATTGGTCGCTAGTGTCCACCACGGCCCGCTGGAAATATGTACTGGGTTTCACGTACCTCGGTTCTGCGAGTGAAGCCAGCCAGTGTACCGATTTAGTTCACAGGGCGGTTCACGAAGTAGAACTGTACGAATAAACGTGGGTTCTTTTTCTAGTCTCGCGGGAAATCCCTGGGTTGCATGAACACGGGCCAGCGCGGTTCCAATCTTTCTTTTTTTGTTTTGTCTTTGTTTCTCCGGATGCTGCTTTGTGCTTTGTGCTTTGTGCTTTCTGCTGCTCGGCCCGGGTTGCTAATGGTTGGCCTGGGTCGAATACTCCAATCAGATGGCTGTTCGTCGCACACACACTGCACTTCTTGCCTTCCCGTCCCGCGTGCGACGAAACGCTTTTGGCTGCTTCGAGCCGAAGTTGTTGACGTGTTGCGTATCGGCTGGATGGGTGAGAATCTGCCGCACAAGGCAGAGCCGTTGCGTCCCGTTGCCGTTGTTTGGGACGTCGTCCAACCGGCTGAGGTACCTTAGCAAACAGCGCCACGCGTCGGGTCGGGATGTCAAAACGAGACGAAGCGACAACGACTTACAAGTTACGACGTCAGTTCTGCAATCTTGTTGGACTATTCTCGTCTGACAGTAGCTTCGCCTTTCCCGTGAGCAGTAAGTAAGTTGGGAGCACCAAGATAAAGGATGGGAAGGTAAATGCAGAAAGCAAATAGCAAGCCAGATCGGACATGTTGTCGGGGGTTGGCCATCTTATAGCCATCGCGTTCCCGAGAGATCATGGGAGGATTATCTCCTGCAACCTCTCTCTCCTTGATGCAGTTACGCACCCACTCGTCGACTCATCGAAGACTCCATCGACTCCGTCCCATGCGCCTCCGTCTCGACAAACACCCACTCTGGTCGGCTAGGCCAATTTGGCAAGAATACATGCTCTGTTCTGCAACACTTTGTCGACGATAGAGTGGACACTTCGGAAGAGTACGAGGTTCGTTCCGCCGCCTCGTCGCCTGACTACCTTGATTGGCATGCCACACCAGACCGTTGCGCGGTCACTGGTGGCTGTGTTCCAAGAATTGCTTTCAAAGGCTTGCGCATTACGTTGACGACCACGATGGCAAGTCGTCTGGTCGTGCCGAATAATCCACTATCAAGTATCATCAACACCCTCTTCCCTCATCCGGCAGTGGATGGACTGCTCGCCCCCCATTTTCCCCCACCGTCCACACACACTCTCACTGACACCCCAGAGCCCAGACGACTGTCAGGATACGCTCGCACACACACCGTCAAGTTTGAACCACAGCTACACCACAGTTACCACACGCCTATCATCGCCGCAGATACTACAAGAGTACGAACCAAGAGACGATTCAAGGGAGGCAAAGGGCGGGGCCGCCAAGTTGAGCGTGACTCCAGACTTAAGACACCAAGCCATAGCCGCGACGCTGCAGATGGGCCATTATTACCGAGTTACATCATGCACCCGGAGTCTTGCTTCCTCCCGGTCATGCGACGACAAAGTACAAGTCTTGGGATCATTTTTGCCGGCACTGACTACGCGGTCATGCAAGGAACCACAACAGAAAGAGGGTCAGTCTCCCATCTGAAAATGATACCGGTGTGTTCGATGATGAAATCACGGACGACTTCTTCGCCATGGTCTTTGAAGACGACTCGTGCCATTTCTCAGTTTCCTCTGTTCCTGCGTCCCCGCTGTTAGTCCCATGAATGAGCTGCCTCGGATGGTCCAGTCGGCCCCATGCCTTGGCAGGCGGTACAAAAACAGCATATATGTCATTGTGCATTTGTACACGGCTGTCGATGCCGATTTTTTGATTCGGCCCCAGGACCCCAGGTATGCAGGCGCCTGCAGATGCGCGGGGTTGCATAGCGCTGCGGATGTTCCCCGTGCAATGGCTGGCTGCATGCACGGCGGAGAGGGCGCAGGTCGCGGGTTTCAATACCTACTCTGTGGCGCTGTAATTCTGTGACTCTATGACTCTGACTCTGTGACTCTGAGGCACTGAAACCCTGCGACTCTCGAGACTGAAACCTCTGAGCCTGAGACTTTGAGACCTTTGCACCCAAGATGCCTTCTATTTGACTTCTTTTCGTCGCTTGTCTCGTATGAGCCAAGAAAGAAAATAGCCCATTTGTATGCAAATGTGCTGAGCAAGGGTTGTCTTAGCGGCTCTGCTTTCATCGGAGTATTTCTCAGACCATGTCTGATAGTGGTTCTTTTTTTCTCCGGAACGCTATACATACACGCATACAAATTATTCTATCTTGGCCAGGCCATGCGAATCAAGAGGCTTGGCCTCCATCTGCCGCGAATCCATGCTCCTGTGCATCATCCGTATGGCTGGAGCATCTCATCCTGTGGACCGAGCAGCCAAGACGATGCCGTGATCTGACGTCCGCGATCTGACGCCCGCAAGACACACCATCCTGTGGAGTGCAGACGGTACCCAGGTATTTGATCGCGACGTTGATTTTACCAGAAACGCGCTCAGCGCGTCAATATGTACTTTCAACGAATCGCAATAGTCACTGCTGTAATACAAAGCAGTGGACTTGTAGCTTGGCTATTTCCATTTGACAGAGGTTGCCGGGCCAGCCTACTCAAACATCTCGCGACCACATCCACCTTCACTTGCACATCCGCTTGTACTTGGCGTTCGTAGTCCCTCCAGGATCCGTATTTACTTGCCTTCCCGACTCTTCGGCAAACCCCCAACTTTGCTCGGGAGGATTTGTGCACGGCTACTTCGGCAACCTGCCATGGATGCACGAACTTAAACCTAAATGTAACACACGACCTCAAACAGCATGAGGCCATGAGCTCAACTGTGAGCATGATGCCATTCCTGACGACCAGACGGAAGCAAAATGAATGCTGCCGTTTCCTGCGAAGTGGGCATAAATCAGTCCACCTTGAGTTAGATGGTTTATTTTCAACATCATACTCCGTACCTTGGTCGTCTGTTCGAGCTGGTTGTTTCAGTAGTTGACAGTTAGTTAGTTAATAATGTGTTCTTCACTTGTTACTATTCCTTTCCGTTCCATTGTCTGGTTACGCATTACGTACTGAGTGACTACCTCTTCTTTTTACTCTCTACCTCCTGCCCCTCATGTCCGCGTCATCGCGGTAGTCCAGACGGATCTCAATGCGACTGTCGGGAGACAGAAGAGTCAATATGCCAGATAGGGTTGTAGACAGGGTGTACAAGTACTTAGGTAGGACAGGGTGTGGGAAAGGCGTCGTGAAGCAAATCCTGATGCTGCCCCGAGGTGCGAACCCAAACCCAGAGGGTTGCTGCAGCATGCGCCTGCCCGCGGTGGATTCCCCGTTCCGTTGACCTTAATTAAGTCCGGCAAGCCGTTGCAGTGCCAAACCAGCGCCACCGCCAAGGACGGTACGAGCAACTACGGCTTTACAACCAATCAGAGACGAGTATTTACCCCATGGCCCCCGCGGCCTCCCACAAGCCATCCACGAGCCACTGCAAAAACCTGTGCTCAAACCGCCCCCCGACCTTCATTCCGCCGATGCCCCGCCATACCCCCCCTTCCTGCCAATCATATGGTTTTCATCGCACCGTATCGATTGTGGTCCCACACACCACCCCTGTTGCGGCGCTCTGCCCGCCGTTCCAAGGGAAAGCCAGACGAAACTCCAACATCCCGTCCAGCCAAGCGGCATCTGGGATCCTGACATCTTGCACAATCTCGTCCGGCTGTTCCCCATCTTGCACGGCGCGTCTACCATCGTCTTTTGTCTGTAAGGCCCTGCCAGATTCCTATCTTGCATTCGCATCTGCTTGTTTCGAGACCGTCTTCGCTCCCACACCCCCCTACCCCCCTTTCGCCCCTCACCACCGGGTCTCTCTTCCTGGCCGTTGTCGAAAGCTCCGTTCGTGAGCGGTACGCGCGGCGCGGGCCTTGCTCCGCATTTCTTCTTTGCGCATTGCCGATGGTGATCTAATCTTTTGACGACGTTGAAGAAAGACCCCTTGTTCATTTTCGGCGTGGCAAAGCCAAGCTGCCTGCCTGTCTGCCTGCCCGGTAAGCTCCCATGCTCTTTTGGTCATCGATGCCAGCCTCGGGAGCACACGCACCGCCCTCGCACACGCACCCCCCTCTGAGGAGGATACTTATCTTTTGTCCTTTCTGTGGCTAAGGGAGCCTTACACGACTTTATCTCTATAATCTTGATAGACTATGACTGACCTTGGGCTTAGTTGAAGCAGCAGTGTAGTTGATGTACTCTCACACGAATTCCGCGTTTGTCTGACTCTGAAAGCGCCCCCCCGCCCCCATTTCTTCCGCGCACCGGCCGATCAAACTCTATCAACTCCACACGAAACGAAAGGTATCTCCGGTCCTCTTTGCCTCTTGCCTGTCGCGAACCTCGAGGGACGATCTCTGGACACAGTTCCGACTTTGAGGCCTGCGCGACCGAAGCGCGCTGCAGCTTGCGCCTGTGTGGTCGCCCACCCACAGCCTGCCGAAGAGTCACCGATTCGCCCGAGCTGCGAATCAGCTTCTGTATTCGAACTACTTCACCACCGTTGGCTTCATCATGGCTTCGGCTTCCTTCCGTGATTCTATAGGCTCCCTGGGCTGGAGCAGAAGACAGGATGAGCCCGTCAGTACGGCTCCAGAGACGGGTGTCATGGCGTCTATCAGAAACCTGAACCCATTCCAGGACCGTAGTTATGTGCGGCTCCCCACTTCAGAAACTGGGCCTGGTGCTCCTCTACCGGCTCCCACTCGGCGAGAGGAAGAAGAAGGCTGGTTTATTCGTGAGTCAAACGTCTCTCTCTGTTTTTTGTTATCTCCCCATACAACTCGGCATCTCTCTTCCTCGCCTTGGCGTGTTTCGCACATGCTCTCTCTTGTTGTGAAACGGTAAAGGGGGGGGGGGAGCCGACGTCGCATCCCTGTAGTGGGACACGCGCGTATT
Organism: Claviceps capensis; assembly: GCA_018360045.1. Lineage (NCBI taxonomy): Eukaryota > Fungi > Ascomycota > Sordariomycetes > Hypocreales > Clavicipitaceae > Claviceps > Claviceps capensis. Next base: position 19,147 of record SRPN01000304.1, on the reverse strand, counting down.
CTGTCTGGAGCTTGAACTTGTGCACCTGGATTCTGCATGTGATGCGTGAATGTTGCGCCTTCTTGGTGGTGTCGAGGCTAACATGCTTGATAGTTAGCCGTTGGGATAGGTTGCTGATCTTTGGAGCATGTAACCTGGCTGCTCTGGCGTGTTTCGTCATCTGCTTCACCTTGTTTCCCGTATTGTCGATACGGCCTCGAAAGTTTGTGATATTGTAAGTGGAGTTTTTTCTCTATGCCTTTCTCGCCGTCGTTGTGAAATTTCTGGGCCCGTCACTTGCCCGTTGCTTCTTCACCCGCGTTCATGGCGCCTCAGTTGAGCGCGGGGAGTATTCACGCTGTCTGCATATGGAGTGATTGTGGCTCTTTGTCTCCTGTCTGGTATGGAGACACAGACCCTCTCATCTAGTGGCAAGACGATACGGGCCGAGATGTGAATCATGACGTATCCTGGATCTCTTTGGTCTTGCCCCCCCCCCCGAAGTACCTTGATGGGACAGAAAATGTCTGTCAACGGTTTGCCTTGCGGTCCGTCGACCTCACTTGATGCTGTATCATAGATTTGGAATACTCTGCGAAACTTTGCTAATAACCCTGACCTCTGTTTAGATGGACTGTCGGATCCGTCTTATTCCTGGCCTCCTTCGCGGCGGTCATGGGACCCATGAACTACGTATATCACCTCCTCTCTGCGCCTAGATTGCCCTTCACGGCCGCGTATATTGGATCCATCGTCTTGACATTAGTCTTTGCAATCAAGGTATGTCGTGAAATGCTCCGGACCAGAAAATTAGGGGCTATGATCTCTGAATATGCCTCTACCAGGTTCGGATGTCTTGTGATGCAATGGGATGCCAGGTAGCTAACGTGACTCTTACTCTTCTTTAGCTCCATAGCACCATCTTGACTCTCATGTCATCTCTGGTGCAGCTCGCTTGCCTGGTGTGGTATCTGATTAGTTATTTCCCGATGGGATCGACGGGGTTGCGACTGGCGGCATCGTTTGGGGCCAGGCAAGCGGCTTCGTGGATGTGAGCCAGACGAGAAGGAGAGAGGAAGAAAAGAAGGAAGTGTATTCTATTGGACATGGAGGAGTAACTACATGTAAGATTGATCCCCTTGGAATAGAGAACATCGAACGGAGTCTCGGAGAATATGAATGTATGATGGGGGCCGGGGCCGCGGAGGCGTGAAATGGAAATGGTGACAGAGGCTGTATGTTGTTCCGGGGGTTTGACCATAACAAGCCTTCGTGCCATGCCCTCACATCTATCAGTCTGCAGCGACTATTCTGCCTCTGCCGGCTTACACCTACTGATGATTTACATACACAGGTTTTCATCAAGCACACCTGGTACATGCCTACAGGCCCATAAGAGCCAGTCACACGCACACGAGCAGCGTAAACATCAAGACAGGTCCTATTCCATGATGCTGTACCGGCTCATCAGGCCAGCTGATCATGTAGATCATGTGTCCGTATCTTGCAAGAGCTGCTCAACAAGCGCTCAACAAGCAGCCCTCCCCAGTACCCCCCGCTCCAAAAGAACCAAGGACTATGATGTAGCTTCTCAGGGCTTGGACCTGTGTCAGAAAAAAATGTCCACCGTTAGGATCATGCCAAGACGAAGATGTGTAGAGTAGATCTTGGCTGTGAGTCTTGTACGCCGGGCCGGGGGAGGGAATGGAGACAGCTGCGGACTTGAAGAAAGGTGTCCCGAGAATGGGCGCGGCAACTTGCAAGGTCAGATAAATGCACGATTATGCTATCCTACGTGATGGGGCCTGGTCTTGGGCTGGGGGGGGAGGGGGGAGGGGCTGTATGTTGTGTATTTAGGTGGTGAGACGGGCGGTTTTGTAGCCCCTGAGTGATGCGGTAACGTGATACTAGTAACTGATGGAGTGGCCACTGGCTATGTAGCTGGTAAGCTTCTAATACATACATGCGGAGTTGATATCTAGCAGTATTGAACAAGCATCTCATGAGTTATGATCATACAGAACGTGTTCAACGACTAGTTGCGTTTGCAAATTGCACCTTTCTCATTTCATTGTTGAGCTTGGAGTCCATCTTTGATAGAAACATCTAAAAGCTAGGTATCTGACTACTAGACATATTCTTGTCTGCCACTTACATCTACCGAGACTATCACAGGGCATCCTCCAGTGTCCGCGTCTTGCGTGACGAAGTCGATGTGTATACTTGCGGACCTGCTGAAAGCGCCTGAGGTCATATATCAGGTAGAAGAACTGAATGTGGCGGCCGTCGATGTAGTTACGATGACGTTTTCCATGCCATCATGCTTGGACATGACGCGGTCCTGGACATGGACATGGAGACCGGTGCTTCTGCAGGCTGTGGATTGTAACTTGTTTTGTACTCGACTACCCAAAGGCGCGGAATCCATCCCGCGCCTTTTTACACCACGCCCATAGCTGGCTTCACAACGCTTCACTTGGCCACTGGCAATGCCTTTCACTCGGCCGTAGCATTTCCGGCAATCCGAGCCATGCTGTAGGTACCTAAGTCCATACATCTGTGATTTTCCCATCTTTCCCAACCGGGGCCATTATGAACCAAGATTGCCCATCGTTGCGCTCATCCGGTCTTCTCGTCTTCAAAACCTACCCCAGCCTACCTTCCGCGAAGAAGGGCCAGGACTAATGCCTAGACTTCGCAAACCCGGAACCGATGCACCCACATAAGAGACAGAACATCTTGAAGCACAGTTCTTTCTCCGGGCCAGCATTGTCAGATCGTCCGAAGGGGCCCACCAGGAATGCTACAGTACATACACAGATCGGGGTTCTCGGCAGGAAAAAGTCCAGGACCATCTTGCTTAGATCTGGAGAATGACGTTTCGTGCGCTTGGCTGTGTGGGGGGGGGGGGGGGGGGACTTGAGGCGGAGGGGAGTAAGCAGGCATGCGAAGAATAAACAGAGGTTGCGAAGAGTGACATACAATGCGGAGGGCAGACAGATAGACGGACGAGCGAGAGTGAAAGAGCCATGCGGATGGCCGATCTGGGGGCGGGGAATTTGACAAGATATGTTGTGTCTGGTCTTGTGAGAGCCTTGTGTGAGCGTTTGTGTGAGGAGCGGAGTTCATGGAGAGCAGCGGTGGTGTTGTGGAGGTGGAAGAAAGGGGATGAAAGAACAGAACTTGGACGTACTGTGAGAAATAGGAACGTTTGGAAGCATGATGGTGTTTGTAAGCGTAAGTGAAGGCATTCACGTACTCAAGTCATCCTTCCTTGACGCATACTGGAACCGACGCCATGAGTCGTTAATGATACCCTGTCCAGGCATCGGCACCAGTATCTACATCTACACCTGCATCTACATCTGCGGCTGCATCATCAGCATCAATCAGCATCAGCATCAGCAGTCTGTGCCATGTGCCATGGACATACATGTGCACACACCTCCACTGCATGCACCCGTTCTACCAGACCTCCCAGCATCCCATCGACGTCACCAACGGCTGCACTACGACACTGTGTCGTCACGCGCCAGGCGTTTCATCCCCATGATGTACAGAGTGTGTACTTGTCGAATCCGCGTGCAGCGGCAAGACACGATTTGGAACGGCGGATGCGGCAGTTGAATGTGGCGCGATGGCCAGCGGGCGCATCAGACTTACACGACCCCTATACTTGATCGAGATGATTTAGTAGATAGGGGCGCTGATGTTCGCGTAAGACTTCGATTTGGGCCTACAAGAGAGACTACACTCCCTCTTCTTGCCAGATGATCTATTAGCAGACAGAAGTTCGTGCAAGACTTCTGGCGTCATGGTTGAATAGTCGTTGTCCATGTTGTTAAAGCTCAATTATAGGAACTTAGGAAGAACGCAGCAGAGATAGAACGTGTAGTCTCATAATAATGAGTCATAAATGCCATCGGGTTGAGGACTGCCACTGTTTGTACGACCTGTCAAGTAGTTTACCACCGAACCGAACGACCGAGTCGGCCAACTACCTACCTGAATTAGGTAGGTCGCTAAACCCGGTGGACGGCTCAGAATCTGTATGTATCAGCATGGACTTGAGATCTGATAAGCAGAAGACTGCCCTCGGGTTCGACCGCGCAACAAACCACGGATAGGTGCATGCCGGCAAGGCAGTGTTCACCAACGCAGCGCGTTACTGTCCATCGTCCAAGCGGCCATGTACATGTGTACATATCGCACATGGATGGATGAGTCAAGACTCAAGACTGACGACGAAACGGCGACACGGATAGACGGACTGTCACTGGTCGCAGGGCCAACAGGGGAATTTGGCCATGGCGCCACGTCCCGTCGCCGCCGGTTGGCTGTGGTTCATGAAGGCCAAATTCAGCACCTTCACGGGATCTAGCGAGCCGGGATATTCTCGTATGCATGTACATGTGTACATAAAACAAGAGCGCGGCAATAATTGCATACATGTGTACTGAGCACTCCGCATACAACAAAATTAGAACACGGGCTGGACAGGCTGAATGGAGTCGAGTGCCGAGACTCGAGAAAGCAGCAAAAAACAGCTAGATCATGGTCGGAGCAGGCGGAAGGAGGCGGCATTTATTAAGTCGGAAGTCGAATGAATGGAACCGATGAGGGCAAGCCCGGTAAGGCCATCTGCCTTGCCTTTGGCCCTTGGTCAGGTTCTGGATCACGTGTTCTCGCTTTGACCAACCAAACGATGCCCTTGAGTGCTGCTGTGGAAGAAGGGGAAGAAAGGCCCTCTTTTCTTTTTTGTAAGGAGGCGGACTTTTTTAGACCCCCTCCTTCGGGATGCGAACTCTTCCCTCAGGCCTTTCGGGTGTCACAATGTCGTGTTCTAACTTCTACCTGCCTTTGCCCCGACGCCAGGGAGGACGCGAGGCCTGTAGCTGAGCCAGCGAGGCCGAGTACTCCGTGACAGAACCAGACAGGTATTCCAGGACCTCGGTATATACGGCTCGGTGGCACGAAAGGAGGGGAAAGCAGAAACGGGACTTTGATCATTTATTTCTGGGGGAAGTGTCACTGATGAGTGATGAACGGCGCCTTGGGCGGATGTGATCATTGGGATGGCAGTTTAAAGTGGTCCAGTTCGTGGCTGGTGCAATGGTGCAATGGTGCAATGGTGCGGGCGGTGGGCGATTGGAGCGGTGGTGTAATGGTGGTTGTTGCTGGTTGCTGTTGCAGGCAGCAGCAGTCTACTTGCTGCTATGCTTGGGCCTTGGCTTGGCTCTCGGTCAGAAAAATTTATCCAAAATCCCACACGCAAAAAATAAGCTCCGACAACCCCCATGGGCCATTTGCCCTGCCCGCGTCGCCCTGTGCTTGTTCCTTTGTAGCCCCGTGTGTGCGAGAAAGTGTGCGCTCGTTTTTCCCGCCCGAAAAAAAAAAATATACACCACCACAATTTCTGTTAGGCCATCTTCTCAGGGTTTTTGAGACGTTGCGGCTGGCCAACAACTCGTATACGGTTGTCCTGTTTGTCGTTGCTACTGCATCGTCGTCGTCGGATTTTTCTATTTCTGCCCTCGTTTCCTATTCTCCTCTCGAGCCTCTTGGCCCGTTGCATTTTCACAGACCGACTGCTCCGACTCGACTGCTCGCTCCGCCAAGCCCTGCCTCTGTCTCCTGCCAAGACAACCGTTCCGTTTGCCTCTTTTTCTGTCTTCTCATCGCCTTCCGGGCCCTTCAGACCGACTACGCGAGCAAAGACGCTTCGACGGTTCGAGCATTCGGCGCGGCCTTCTTGTTTCCTGGCATTCGCTGACATACTTTACGCCCCAAGATCGTGTGACTGGCAAACCGAAGCGAACTTAAGCAACCTTTGTCCGGTCGCCAATTTTGCCTCGTTTGCCTCGCCTCGTCTGCTTGCAAAGCCGAGCTCCCTCTCAAGTGCTACAGAATTGCGTCCTGTCCTCAGGTACCTTTGTACGCTTACCTTTGCTGCCGATGCTGACGGCTGCACCGGTCTTCTCTCACCCCAATCGGATCCAAGCGAGATCCGGCTTACCCATCCGTGCTTCACCATCTGAGCATCCGCCGTTCTCAATCGACTTCTGATCACATCCTCTGTCTTGGCCCGATTGTACGTAGCCTACGAATCTGGCCGCTCCCCATCCTTGTTTCCTCACTGCCTTCTTGCTGTCGATACTCGTGTCTGTTCTGGGTTCGCGAAGCAGGGATAAATCAGCACCACGACGAGCCTTGTTTCTTCACCACTAACCAGTCATCGTTGTATAGGAGACGGTCGATCGACAGCGTACCTCGCATCAGAACCGCTTTGGACAAGAAACGTGGCAGAACAAATCACTTTTCTGCTGCTGTAACAAGTTTACATCTCTTTAGTCTTCGGAAGACTTTGGTTGTCAAACTTTTGACCAAGTCTTGTCTACCTTACCCCGGTTGGGGAGCGTGGTCAACCCGCCCGTAGTCGACAAGTTCTAAGGCCTCGAGTTTGTGGCCTGTTTTATTTTTAGTCAATCTCGGTATTGACATGAGTTCTACAGCTGAAGCCAAATCCAACGAGATGGCGTCTGCTTCCACCTTCTCCTATGCTCAAGCCGCAAAAGGACAGGGCACGTCCTCATCCGTCACTTCTCCGAACCCTGTGTCGCAGCCTCAAGGTCCTGCCAGTCCTGTGGCCCCCGCTCCCGAAACTCCAGTCGAGTCATCGGACGCCCCCCGCGAGAGCGAACCACGGAAGCCGGCTGTTCCAGAGAAGCAGGAAGTTGACAGCAACGTCGGCTCCGAGAGCGACCTGCGCTCTGAGCCTAGCCACGAGAGAAGATCTGAATCGCGGCGGGACGATGATGCTGGAAGATTAGATCGTCCCTGGAGGCAGGCCGACAAGGGAACGAGATCCTCGAGCACTGCCACACGATCGGTTGATGAGCAGGAATCGAGGAGACCTCGCAAGGGCAAGAAGTCAAAGGCCTCGTCAGACAAGCAGTCCCAGGACCCGACGTCTGCGGCTGACAAAACAAAAGAAGCCGCTCCAGAAGTTCCCAAGGTGGAACTGTCAGAAGCTCCGATTCCTTCTGTGAACATCTGGCATCAGCGCAAGCAGGAGAAGGAAAAGGCCATTCCCAAGGAATCCACCGCTGTTCAGAACAGTGAGGCAAAGAAACCGTTCAAGGAGTCTTCTGCTACGAGTCCGAAACTCAATGCCTCAAAGGAGAATGCAGCCACACCTTCACCCGTAAACGGTGTCAAGTCAAATCGCAAGGCCGGTGTGGATGCTGGGCAATCCGATCGAAATGCGAGCCGAGGCTCGCGCTCGGCCGACAAGGACGGCAAATCAGGGTTGCCTCCTTCAGTCGAAGACGCGGCCTCGTGGCCCACTCCTGAGATTGCCATCAAGGAGGAACAAAAGAAGCCCGCTACCACCAAGCCAGCCGTTGTGCAAGACAAGGAGAGTCAGGAGGATGGTACCCAGGGCAAGAGACAAAAGGAGAAGTGGGTAACGTATGATTATGTGCCCTCGGTCAGCTTTGAAACTCAACTGCCTCAAATGCGCAATTCGAAGCCTCGAGGTGCTCCCCGGGCTGTCAACAGCACCAAGGCCGCTCCCACCGGTACTGCGCAGCCGAGCGACAAGACTGCACCCGTCAGTGCAAGCGCCAGCCCCAGCGCGAATGCCAGCAAGTCTACCGAGTCAAAGGAACGCACTAAAGATAGTGCAACTGGCTCAAGCAGGACGAACTCTCTTCCGCCTGCTTCCAAGCGAGCAACGATGGATGTAAGCTCCGCGGCCAAGGAACAAAAGAAGGGTGCTCAGTCTGGAGGTGATAAGGTCAAGGACACCACCTCGACCCAATCCGTAAGTCTTGAACCCTTTCTTGGCCCCGCCCCTCCTTTCCTACTGTGTTGCCAAAATCGCAGGCAATGCTTGCATGGGGTGGCAAGTTTTACCAATGCGTCTTTGTACAACAATGTATGAGGCTAATCATATTCGGGGTAGCAATACTCACAGCAGCACCAGAAAAACCAGCAACAGCCGTCGCAACACCAACATCAACATGCGCAGAATAATCGATCCGAAGGTCGAGCAGAGAGGGGCCGGGGTGGCTACAGAGGCCGAGGCAGTCACCATACTGTCAACACTCACTCTCACAACAGTGCTGGCTTCTCCAACAATGGGTCAGTCAGCGGAAGACCTCAGGGCCCATATAGCCCACCCCCACGACAAGGCTCGCATGGCTCTCACAGCCAAGGCTTTGCACCTCCCCACAGAGGTGGACGTGTCCGAAACAGCGCTGGCAACAACTTCCACCGCATGTCTCTGCCAAACGCTGCCACGCGTCTCCCGCCTATCCAGGCTACTTTTGGCGGTTCTTACGAATTCCCCATGCACCCCATGTCGGCTGTTCCTTTCCAACAGCCCATGCAGTACTGGGATAATATGGTGATTGGTGTTCTCAAGAACCAGATTGAGTATTACTTCTCGATTGAGAACTTGTGCAAGGATGTGTACCTGCGAAAACGCATGGACTCGCAAGGTTTCGTCAAGTTGCTCTTTGTTGCTGGGTTCAAACGCATCAGAGAATTGACTCAGGACATGACCATGATTCGAGCTGTCTGCGAGACGTCAACCGAGATCGAATTTGTGGTTGGGGAGGACGATGTTGAGCGCCTCCGTCGCCGGAATGGATGGCAGAGTTTTGTCTTGCCCATGGAGGACCGTGATGAGTTTGCTCGCAACGCTGGCCCCTCGCAACTGACTTTCCGGAACCGCCCTCTCAGCTATGGCCCTCCTCAGTTCAGTGCAGGTCCCTTGCCTTTTGGCATGCTTCCTCCCATGGGCTTCTCGCCTCAAGGCGGCCCCCAGTTCCATCCTTTCTCCGACATGGCGCCCAACTCTGCTCAGCCTGGAAATGGCGCCGTCAACGAGCACAACGGACAAAGCAGCACCCCTCTGTCCGCTAATGTGCCCGACTTTTCTCCCTCGGGATCAGCTCTTTTGGGACTTCACGGGGGGGAGTTTGTCCTTGATCACGCATCCCACAACGCCGGCGGAATGGCGGCGGCTAATGGCGTCAGCGCCGAGTAAACTAATCGCTCCACCAAAATAATTAGGTGAGCCAAAAAAAAAATTGCAGGCCAAAAGGTGGCAGGCATTTGTGGGAATACACAATGAACGATGGGAGGGGGGGTATGTCGGAAAACAATTGTCAGAGACTTTTTGAGCCGTTTCGAATCAATATCGGTCCACTGGCAGGAGGTATGATGGGGAAAAAAATGTGCTGCTGCTGCAGAATTTGCGAATGGGCTCCGAGGCATAGATGGCGACCAAAGGCTGATTTCGATATCTTGGTTTCCCTTTTTTTCTTTTTTACTAAAACAAAACAAGTCTGAGTGTGGTGGTTCCTTGTTCCCCTCCCCTTGCTGACTTCTTCTGGGTATGGAGTGCCGTATACTGTTGTTATGGCTCAGATTCGGAGAGGCGAGGGGAGGGAAATGAAGCCTACAATGTCTTTCTCTTCGAGCAATGTGACGACACTCGACAGTCGATAGTCACACGATCACAGTTGGGGAGTTTGCGCAACTAAGGCTTCATGGGAGTTTTTCGGTTCGCCAGTGGAGTGGAGTGAGTGGGTGGGTGGGTGACGATGTGGACGGGACGAGACGAGACGGACGAGATGGACGAGACGCTGATCTAACTAACGTACGGGGTCGTATTGGAATCTTGGTCAAAGAGATGGGTGTTTCTTTTCCATTTATTAATTTTCTTGATTGTCATTTGCTGAGAAAGTTTCTGTGCCGACAACACAGGCTGGACTGCACGGTCGGGACTAGGGTGTTTATTTTTTTTCTTTCTTTGGCTGCTTTTTCCTCGGTTGAAAAAGCCTTTTTTTTCTTCGTTTTCTTCCCAAGGGAAGCGTATTTTTTTCCCTTCGGAACACGTCGTTTCATTCTCTCCTTCCTTTTTATCGTTTCGTGTCGTTGTGGTTGGCTGTTCTCTGCTTGTTGTTTTCGATGATGCTATCCCCTTCTCAGATGTGGTATGCGGGTTTTGATTCCATTGGAAGCAGGGAACATCAAGTTCCGGATACTGATTTTTGGCCAGCCAGGGGTTCCTTCAAACAAAAAGGGGGGCTTGGGCAAGTGAGCTTTCGGGGCTGGGCTTGTTGAGACGGTGGGCAATGACCCCCCGTGCTTCGGCTAGCGTTGTCAGGTAGACAAACGGTGTGCATCTCTCTCGGAAGTCTTTCCTGGCGCAAGGGGCTATTTCCCATGATCTCCCCTTTGAGGGGTGACAAATGGACAATGCCTCCTAACTCTCATACTACGTCCTTGTTCAGACATGGGCCTACCTACTTCTTGGGCCTATTTGCATTCTGGGAGAACTGGGAGACGCACCTAGAGAGTTTATGAGAGGTCGTCTTAGGTCTACGAGGCAAAATGACAACTCACGGGAACCACCAGTCTTTTATGAGATCTGGGCGTGCTGGAAGGAGCAAAGAAACTATGGGGGACAGTTCTTGGGAGGGGTTTTGGTGGGATGTAGGAAAGAAAAGGATGCATATGTATGTACAGATGCACACGATGATGGCTCTGTATACGTTTACTTGTGTTTTTTTTTTTCGTTGGTACGGTCGGTTGTTTTGATACATGTTTTCTGTGTTTATTCTCAAGTTGTCTTCATTTCTTTGTTTTTTGAAGCCCAAGGGAGGGCAAATGACATATAAAGCCACAAAAAAAATACCATTTTCAATGATAGCATGTTGTTACGCTCTATGTTTTCACGCAGCTCTCCTATGCTCTCTACATGCCTTTTTGCCTTTTTGCCTTCTCGCATGCTTGCCTGCTTGCCTGCTTGCCTGCTTGCCTGCTTTTCTTCTTCTTTTTTTTCCGTCTTTCGTTATAGATTTTCTCTATGGAGGTTGGCTTTGATGCCCTTCCTGATTGAGTTGACACAGGCTGCCGTGCGGGGGAGATGGACATTGAAAACAGGAGTTATAGATTGTATGAAGGCAAAACGTTGAAGAAGAAAAAAAATCATGTTGATCCCGTCCGTTGGGAGTGGATGTTTCAGAACACCCTCGACTCACTTGGCGTGGGTTCATGGTTTTGGTAGCAGCACTGGAAGAAACAGGTGCATGATTCGGTGTTTCTGTTCATCCATGTTCAAGAAGAAGGGAAGTAGGAAGTGCACACAATGAGATGAAGCCGCAAGGCTATTTGTACTTGCTGTGACCAAGTATAGGTACATACAGTCCCAGTCCATCTTGTCTTTGTCTGCGTCTTGTAAGGGGTGTCAACCTCTCATAGCCCCTTTCGCGATGTTGCCGAGTTTGTGCTTACGCTTTGAGTCACTCCACGGCGCAACTTTGATTAATACTAGACATAGCGGGCCCGATGAAGGAAAAAGCTTTGCTATGTTGCGAAGCATACGAAGAAGACATTGTGCAAGAACAGGGGACTATACGTGCTATGCTATGCACGTACTATATCAGATCGATGGGTGCAATTAGGGAGTTTTATTCTCAAGTATGTTGATGCAGAGTAGTAATAAAAAGGAAGACAGTCATCTATCCATTTCTGTGGGTTTTCGTATATAAAAGATCGTAATCATGACAGTATCGTTCATGGTCATGCGGCGTGCGTGATAGATCCAGAGTTCGCGATAGATTCAATTCAGAGTGCGTGATAGATTAGAGTGCTTCAGGACTCATTGATCAAGAACTTCTCAAATAGAAATACCCATTCCCAGTCCCGCAAGCGCCATAACACCCAGCCCAGCAACGAAATGCCCGAATGCCGGCGGCGCAACAGCAGCAGCACCAGCCGTAGAAGTCTGACTGGCCGTGACTGTGCCCGTGGTGGAAGCCGTGGTGAAGACCGTAGTGGAAGCCGTAGTGGAAGCTGTGCCGGAAGCTGTGTCGGAAGACGTGTAAGAAGCCGCGCTGGTATCAGATGCAGTACCCGTTGGCGGAGGCGCAGACCCCGTGATATGCCCAATAGTGGTGGGTGCTTCAGACTCGGTGTACGTCTGGGAGACCGTATCCGCGGAGGTCTGAGAGTAGGAGAAGTCGTCGGAGCAAGAGGGCAGAAGTTGCGTTGAGAGCGAAAAGGGCGGTATGGGTGAGACGGGCAAGATGGAGAATCGGACATCTGTTTCGACGGGGAGAGACATGGAGTCGGTGCTGAAGGGCGGTCAACATTCATTCACACACAAGATGGTTTCCGACGTGAAATGGATTGTAGGCTTACTGTTCGCCGGTATGAGCCATTCCTTGGGCTGTGAGGCCCAGGATGAGGCATAGCGATGGGGAGAGTGTGGTCTTCATGCTTGTAAGAGGGGTTTAAGGATAGCTGAGTGCGTCGAGTGTCGCTGTTTTTGAACAGTGTACGAACGAAGTGGTATATATATATATATATATATAAGGTTATCGTAGCAGGCAGACCATATATATAAGGGTGGCTGGTAAACTGCCTAATTCCTTGTGCAACAGCTTCTGCCTGAGTGTATCACGGGTTCAGCATGGCTTATATGGCGCAAGCTACGGAGTACCTATCTCCTCACGGCGATGGAATACGTAACGTGGGGGATCTACGGGACTTATGCGAGTCCGATACGTATGCAGGATTCGTACGCAACGCAGCAAAGTCGCAGTACATAGTTACCCGTGCGTCTACGTCCAACGGTGATGGGTCTATGCTCGAAGGGAAGCCGGATATTTGCAGGTCTTTGTCTTTGTCTTTGCCACCCACCTATCGTGGCCAGCAACGACGACGACAACGTGGGGCGATGCAACCTTTCTCGTGACATTTGGTGTGACGTCATGCTTGCGCCACCACACCAACACCAACACCAACACCGCACAACATCTCCGTGGGCGACGTCGATGCGGCAATGGGAGTCACCACAAGCCTCAAGGCCGCGAGCAAGATGTCGCAGCAGGACATATTCGGTCAGACGCGGCTGAAACGAAATGACGGCGGACGCGTGGCATGCTAGTGATGTATGCATTGTATGATATGTAGGTACCGAGACCGAGGGCTTTCTGCGACTCCGCAGTTGGGCAGCATAAGGATCGCTAGAGCCGACTGATTGCTGGACAAGCACGAGCCTGATCTGTCCTGATTCTGTGCGTGGATTCCCTGAATAGTTCGGTATCGTCGTTGATAGTAGCACGCACAGTCCAACAGTTCGATAATTCGATACTTGTCTGCAAAAAAAAAATGCCGCACGGTACTGCACGGGGGATGAAGGGGTGGCTGGTAGAAGCGGTAGAGGCGGTAGAGGCGGTAGAGGCGGCCTCCCGCGCTGGATGCCGTCACCGGCTGCGTTTTCCTGCTAAAATTCCACCTAAGAAGTCCCCCATTGTTTGCTCGCTGGCTCTTCTTACGCCGCTGAACGGGGTGTTCCTGACCCGCACCCCGCCGCGCCATTGTCCGCTTTCCACTTTCCTGACGTCGTCACGTACCTACTTGAACGCTCACACTCTTCCCCTTCGTCCTCGTATCTCGTTCATCTCGTTTCACACATTTGAAACGGTGCAGCTCACGATTCCATTGCACAAACTCACATTACATTGTATTACAGCCAGCAATACCCGCAAAGCACGCCGCCGGAATGGCCGGCTACGATCCGTACGATCGGGAGCCTCCCCGTCGTTATGTCCGAGAGGAGCGGCGAGAAGAAAGGGATGTTCGATACGCCGATTCCCGCGACCATGGAAGAACCTTGCCTTCAAGGGACTTGATTCCTCGTGTTCGACAGGATAGCGATGTGTCGGTGGAGGAGATCCGCCGCGAGTTCCCCTTGCCTTCTGGGCGCGACGTTCACAGAGCTCGCTCCGCCGATCATGAACGGTACTACGACGAAGTCTATGACTATCGTCGCGATCCTCGTTACGAACAGCCCCGCGTCCGCGCCCACCCTCGCGATTATGATCATGGCGGCCGCCGTGCTGGCTCTGACTATGAGTACGAGGACCGCCAGTCCAAGCACAAGAGCATGTCCAAGCAGGACAAGGTGATTGCTGCCGTGGCGGGCGCTGCCCTCCTCGCCGGCGGCAAGGAGATTTTTGACCGCTACGAGGCCAAGCAAGAGGGCCTTGAGGTGAATCGCAATCCGCTTTCGTCCGTCGCCCTGGCCGGATTTGGTGCATTGGCCGGATACCAGGGCGCCGAGTACTACAGCAAGCAGCAGGCCAAAAAGGACCAAAAGGCCCAGTTAATCCTTCATCACGGTCGTGATGGCTATGTCTCTGGCTACTATTCCGACGAAGGCGATGGCGACGGCGACGCGAGGAGCAAAAAGGGCCACAAGAACTTTCTCGAGAGCGCGCTGGCGGCGACTGGTCTAGGGGCTGCCGTCAAGACACTCACGAGCGGTGGCAAGGACGATGATCGATACGCCGATAGTCGCAGTCGTGGTGGAAGTCCTACCAGGTCTCATGCTGGGTCTACACATACCCGCGCCGCTGGTGGCACAAACGCGAATAAGATTCAACAAGCCGCCATGGCATCGCTTCTTGCCGGCGCCACGGAGGCTTTCCGCGTTTCCAAGGAGCCTGGAGGTTGGAAAGGCGAGAAGACGAAGCGGATCCTCACAGCTGCTGCTGGTGCGGCGACCGTGGATGCCGCCATGGGCGAGAAACAAGGCAAACTGGGTATCGCCGAAGCAGTCATTGGTGGTCTGGTCGGTAACCGCCTGATTAACGGCTCCAAGAGGGATATTGAAGAAGACAAGGCCACTGGACGCAGCCGCTCCCGCTCCCGCTCTCGAGCTCAATCGCGTGGCGGGGGGAGCGGCGGCGGCGGCGGCGGCGGTGTAAGTGGTCTTGCCGCGCTGGCCACAGCCGGTTTAGGTGCTCTGGGCGCCAAAGCCGCGCTCGATCACCACTCTCGATCTCGAAGCCGTGGTGGCAGCCGGGACAGAAGCCGTGGTGGTAGCCGGGACAGAAGCTACGATTCAAGAGACGACGAATCGCACGACAAACACCGCCGCAGTCGTAGCCGCAGCGTCGTCGACAAGGCCCGCAACAGCTTGGCCAAGCTCGGAATCGGCAGCGGAGCCGGACCAGCGGACGACTACCCCCGCCGTCGCGACCACGATGATTTCGACGACACAGCATCTTCACGAAGATCACGCCGATACTCTGACGAATACGAATACGATGCGCCTCGATACGAAGCCGACTCACGCAGTCACGGCGGTAGAGGAGGAGGCCAAGGAAGAGGCGGAGACGGCGACTACGACTACGAACGACCAACCCGCACCAGCAATCGTCGACACGGCGCAAGCCGCACCGGATACGCCTCTGAATCATCCCTCGGCGACTCGGAGGAAGATGAAAAAAAGGCAAAGAAAATGCGAGGTAAGCAACTCATCAGCACAGGTCTCGCCACCGTAGCAACCATCCACGCCGCCCACAATGTCTACCAAAGCATGGAAAGGAGAACAGCCCGTCAGAAAGCCGTCCAGGAAGGCCGTCTCAGTGCCTCGCACGCCAAGGATCTCAAGACAAATTCTCTTATCAAGGATGCTGCCTCTGTGGGTCTTGCGGCCCTGGGTATCAAGGGCGCGTTGAAGGAGATGAAGGAGGCACAGGAGATGACGCATGAGTGTAAGGTGTTTCGGGAGGAGAAGATGCGGCGTCATGAGAGGAGGGAGCAGTTGCGGCGGTTGAGGCAGCTGCGTGGGCGAGCGAGTAGTCAAGATGCCGTTGGGAATGGGAGAGGGATTCCTAGAGCGGAAAGCTGGGATCCGTCTGCGTCACCGTCTTCGTCTCCGTCTTGGTCTCGGTTTGGGGAATTTGAGGGCTACGGGGGGGGTTTGCGACGTTCTTGGGATGAGGGCGTGCAGAGTCCTCGTTCTGAAAAGGTTCCTGGGGGCCCGTTGAGTGGACTTGTGCACAGGGAGGGTCTTTCTTCTCGTTGATGTTTGTGTACTTGGGCATGATTCGAGTGAATCAGACAGGAGGGGACGGGACGAAAGGAGGTACGAGAGTGGATGATGCAGCAAGTTTGGGGGGCATTTGTTCAGCAAACGTACCTTTTTGTATCTTTCTCGCTGGCACCTTGGCGGCTTTGTCGAGGGGAGATGTGACCTGTCCATGTCTATACACGACATGACGCTCAAGCTCGTCCCTTCAAACTCTGTTGCAGCTCAATGGTGTGGCGCGGAACGCACGGGAGAGGAAAGGTTGTGGGGGGGGGGGGGGACAAGATCCCAGCAAATGGCTTGCGGCTTGTCTGACACACCAATGGGCTTGCTTGACGGGGATGAGCTTTGATCTCGCTGCTACGTACTGCTTACGCAATGTTACGTCACTTGTCAGGGATTACTTGGATGCTTTGGTGGCCTTCTTGACGCTTCTCCTGGACAAACTTCTTTCTGGGCTTCTTAACGGCACTCCTTTTGCTGACATTGGTGCCTTTTCTCCTTTTTATATGAAACATTGGATCGACTGACCATACTTGTTGTTTGATTAGATGCGCGATACTGAGATAATAGCCGTTGCTCACATTCTGGATGATGAAATCATGACTACGCCCGGACCGCTGGTGCGGTGAAAGGAAAGAAGAAGGAGGTGGGAATAGGCAGGGTCATGTTGTATGTATACTTGACTCGTCGACTTTTTTGGGGACATGCTTGGAAGGGATGGGATGGCTTGAGCTGGGCCACTGGACCTGGCGGGAGCAGAAGTGATGACAAGACGAGAATGAGATCTGATTTACTTGGATGATTGATGAACGAACGATGACGGGATCTGGGTGTCGATTTTTTTTTTTTTTTTTTTTAATGATTCTATTGTGTATATCTTTGGGAGAGCAAAACGGAAGAGTGAATGAATATAGTGGGCTTTTAGAGGGATAGTCAGTGCCAGAGCCAATGCAGTTCAGCTTTGATCAATGGAACGTGAATGATCGAATCTTCCAGGCGCCAGACTGCCGTTCTTTCCAAATTCCAACAGCTCAACTGTTCCTAGACGTCAAAAACGTGGGGTCACTCAGGCTGCTACTTAACTCGTCCATGGCCGGGAAACGACCAGGAAACATAGGTATCCCTTATTAGAATGGCCTCTGAGGACCAGGAGGACACAGAGAAGATCACAAGTCACGATCAATATACAAGCACATCATCACCCAAAACCTATGATATGTGACAATAGCGCAGTGCAACGACCCTGGCCGTCACATCAACAAACTCTTCCTATGCCTAGAAACCCGCCGCCTTTCGTACTTTTCCCGTCCAGTACATCCAGTTGAGTGCACGAATCACGTCACGTTCCGATATCCTACTTGAGCATCGGACACCGACATTCTCATGGAGATCAACGACAAGGTCCGGCGCTCAGACTCGCGAAACCTCCTATTCGGGCTTCCTGCCGAATGCACACAGTGGGGGGGATTCATTCGGTGATTCTTCTCATGATATCTGGTCATGGTATAGAATCCCGCGATCTGTGACATTCCCATGGATCCGCCATCAACGGCAGCGCATGACAATCCTGTTCTAACTTCTGCTATTGCTTCAATTGACGGCAATCCCACACAATACACCACGTTCCAATTCGTTCTCCTCACGGAGACTACCGCCATCACGAATCCCCTTTGCTCGGAGCAATGAAGTCTTTCTCGAGGGTTTCCGTGAGAAAACCCGAATGGGGTTCCACTTCGTTCATAGTTGGCCGTACAAATGAGAGACGAGAGGTTCTCCGGTCTGATAGTCTCATGCTCTCTCGATCTGTGGTTCTGTGATCGAGTCTTGGTCGTCGCCGCGACAGCAGTTGGTATCGCCCGTCTGCTGAATCTATCCGCCAAACTCCGGCAATTCCTTTGGGATCTTCTCCCGAATCATCTGGATCAATTCTTCCTGGTTTCTTTCCAAATCCCGAAAAAAATGGGGGGTCCTTGCAGTTGCACCTGCCTCTTGAATATGCTCGCATAATTCCAGTCTAGAATGCTCTGTCCACACCAAGTCCTCTGATTTCTTGGGTGCCAGACTGCCAGTATTCCTCGGCTGCAACAACAGCCATCGATAACTTTTGCACTTGCTTTCTGCGTCCGATTCCTGTTGGAGACCGTCGCAACGAGCTCTCGTTTGAGACGAACTCGCTTTCCTGTCGCCATGTTGTCTCCTCCTGCCTTCCTGGTCTAGCATTGGGTTCATCCTCTCCACATCCTTCAGGTGGGTAGGATTCACCTTCCGGAATATGTACCATTTCAGAGTCTCAGGCATCCACGATAACTCGTGGCACTTTTCAATCATCGTCGCAAAGTAGTTCAGTTTTACTACATACATGACTGTAAAAATCGCTGATCATATCACGTGGCTTGGGTGCGTAGACATGCTCCCTGATCACTGATTGGCTGCAGCACCCACGAGCGGTCCTTTCTCCTCTCCCTTTTGAACAGGTATGCATACACAAGATGAATATGTACAAGAAACTACGGCCCTGACCTTTGGTCATGTATTCGTATGTATCGACAATACACTTTCTTTGACTGTTTATTATACCGCGGTACCTGACGCCCCCAACACTAGGTAGGAAAGCGGGGTGTACTCTTGGTTGCTTCCTTCTTTTGACCAGTGGTGGGGGCCGCGTTACGCGAGGCAACCTCGCTTGTTGTTCGCTTGTTGTTCACCGCTCAAACCATTATCAACGTCCCAGCTGCCACTCGTGACTATTTGCAGGAGCTTTTCAGTAAGTTGGAGCAAACTGCGCCCAGAAAACCCCAAAAACAGACACTTTCTGTGATATGCAGGTCGATTGGTGTCTACTGTTGGAGGTAGCACAGAGCGCCTATATGATGCTTGTGCATCACTGCACATGGTCGCACAGAGCGCCTATGTATGGGTTTATATAGTCGGCCCATCCTCCCATTCCTAGAGATAGTCTTTGACAAGCTGTTTCAACTTTTTCGTCGCCATTTTTTGCTTGAATATTGGGTGGTAGGTACGCTTCCAATGGTGCACAAAGGCCCTCATTCTCACGCATTGTTGTTCATCATGGCGAGACCACAAGGTCCACAACTCGTATGGAGAACCATCGGATCTGCGCCCTCTACATAGAAACAAATTATGTACATAATGCCCCTTTGAGTCTTTGCATAATTAGGCAAAACTGAAGAAATTGTGCGGCGACGCGTAGCGGAGGCGCACATTTCGTGTTTGCCTCTTTATGCTCCATGTGTTTATGAGGGT
>SRPN01000303.1:0-29348 GCA_018360045.1 Claviceps capensis | reverse complement strand
TGTTAGCTAGGGGGTGTGTCGCAGGGTATATAGGGGTAAACAAAGCACAAAAGAGTGGCCAGACGGCTGCGCCCATTCTTTTGTGCAACAAAAAGTCTTCAAGTCTCTCGCACATCACGGAGTACACGTGACCTGGCATGTGACCCGGATACACTTATTCCTTCAACAATGATACATATCATTTTTAGAAGGGGCGCTATGCTTTCGACTTGGTAAGCTAAGAGCTATGTGCTTACTACTCATCCGTCGGTGCCTTCATATGCCTTGGTCTGGTATACACCAACGATCGCACGCAGCGTCCCCCCATGCGTTGCTGGTGGTAGCGGCACGCACTTTGAAAGAGACTTGCCATGCCACGGCGAGATGGCGTCGGTTCTTGAAGCAGTGGGATCCTGACAGCTCAGTTGGCTGAGGGTGGTGAAACTGCGAGCGCAACCTCTTGCACTAACTGGCTGTTGCATAGAAAGTATCATCGGCACCGTTATCTGCTGTTGCCCAGCAGATTGGGTCACAGCGACTTTGCCTGCCCTGAGCTAGTCACCTCGACCTTTAATCCCTAGCGTCTACGGTCCGCGTTATGCATCTCAGATGCGGCTTTTTGATGGCAAACGTTTAACGCACGCGGACATGAACCCGGCGAAGCTGGTTTTTGCTGTCTCTTGCTCCCTGATGTACAGCTAACTACGTCCTACTCATCGTTCAACTCGCCGACTATCTCGTAGACTAACCTTTCGTGAGACTCGTCGACTAACTTGTTGTATAACTTGTCGTAAGACTCGTCATCTAAGTCTTCGTCGTCATAATCGGGGTCTTCCAAAGATTGCTGGTCCCTATGTATCTCCCTGACTAAATACTGCAGGAGTTCCCGTATATCCGGCGTGTCACCTCCTCGGCGGATGCGCCTGCACAGCTTGACGAGCCGATTGTGCGCAATATCAGGCGGCATATCTTCCAACATCATGGGGCCCACCAGGCACTTTATGAGGAGAGGGTCCGGTTTCTCGGAGGATATCACCGTAGCGTCGAGAGTGGCAAGTCTCACCTGCCAGGCCTTCCCCTGATTTTTGACTCCACAGTCCGCCACTAAAACTCCTGCTCGGACAACCCAGAACAGACGACGTTTCATCTCCTCGTCCCAAGGCCCGGTACATAGATGCATAGGCATCTTCACTGAGGGATGAACATATATTGATCCCCATAGACTGTTTTCTAGAAAGAATTCTGGAGTAGGCGAGAGCTGAATAGCTCGCTCGTAGTCGGCCTCGAAGCAAGCGCGAGCATCGAACTTCCACGTTTTCTCTTCATGCTGACGGACATGCTGCAGATATCGGTCGCGGGCATGGACGTTCTTCTCGTACAGGTTTCGCACGTCCGATCCTTCGTATTCGTAGTGCCGGTAGCATCTGCCTTGAGCGTGTTTGTCTGCCCAGGTCTGCTGGGCTTCGAGGATGACGTCAATGTCCACCCAGGGCATTGAGAGTAAGTCGGACTTGGGGGAAATGTCAGAAGATGGACAACAGAAGCAAGCGGGTCGTG
This sequence comes from Claviceps capensis, assembly GCA_018360045.1. Taxonomy (NCBI): domain Eukaryota; kingdom Fungi; phylum Ascomycota; class Sordariomycetes; order Hypocreales; family Clavicipitaceae; genus Claviceps; species Claviceps capensis. Next base: position 27,812 of record SRPN01000303.1, on the reverse strand, counting down.
GAGGATCTTGCGCTAGGAGACCCCATGTATGATAGACTTTACCTGCAGAGAAGCGTCACTCTTTAGGAACTCACTGAACCGCGGTTCAGAAGCTCGGTGTGCTGAAATGCCGAAGCATTGGTCCCAAGTATCATGGAACACTACCATGAACAACCGAAGAAGCGTAGCTTTCCCTGAAAGTTTGACCCCTAGAAAAGGACTCGAACGAGGAAGAGCGAAATTCTTCGAGTACAAGAAGATGCTCTCGAGCAATTCTAGCGGCAGATTTTACAGCGAGTGCGGACTGCGGGAGGAGCAACTGGAGTGTAACAATGCCCGGGTTGGTGCCATTTTCTTGGCCACATCGGGCGTGGTGGAGGGAGATCTTTTACGTTTTCCCATAACCTGAGCTAGTGTATTCATCTCTCGCTCGGCTTTTTGGGCTTCCTGAATACTTGCAACAGATTCGAGCATGATGAAGCCAAGGCGAGAGAGTACGATAGAAGCCTTGGTTGGTGTTGGGTGAACAGTAGACCCTTGGAGCTTCCCAAATTCGTGGTCTGATCCTCCTCGATACAAGATGGCGGCACAAATTTGCAGTTTTTACAAAGCAAGTTTGACAAACTGTGATCGCTAGGCTTTGAACACGAATTTGTAGTTTTTGGTTTCACAATTAAAGTTGACGAACTGTGGCCGCTAGACTTTTGAGTTTGGTCAGTCCGTTTGTACTGAGTACCTACCTATGTATCGGTATGTATGTTGGCCCAAGTACATATACATGCCCAGCCATTACGCACCACCTATACCGGGCAGGTATGTACTCTCTATCTATGTACTCTATGTACATGAGACACACATGAAAAACGCAAAACCATGCCGACGCTTTCGTCGCCGTCGCGTGACGCCGCTGACGCGTCAATGTAGTCCATGATTCACCCATCTCGCCCTTTTTGATTGAAGACATTCCAAAAGCATTCATTACAGGCTCCGCATCAGTAATTGTGTACTACGTACAAGGTATGAGCCTTCCTGATGCAATTCAAGACACGTATCTACTGACATACTCGACACCTGTGATAAGGACGATAACTATAGTCTATCATCACTGCATTCCGATGGCGCAATCACCGACTGGGCAATTGCCGAGTAGCACATTCACCGAGTACTGATCAACAGTCTCGGCGAATCATTACGAGACTCCTTAGGATAGAACATGGTGGAGGGATATCATATGATATATCTCAACTATAAATTAGCTCTCCCCTTCCCAATTCTATCAGGTAGTTAGGAGTCACGCACAATAATTAATCACATTTCATCCCTCACACTGTGCAACACTTCCAGCAGGCAAATTTGCCATTTGGATCGCGGTTGACGAGGAAGATCAAATAATCGAGTCTGGCTTCACTGAGCTGGGCTACCAGGACTTAAGATGCCCCATAGGTCCGTGGACCGAGAAGTTACGTCTACAAGAATGCGGTCATCTCCCCCGCAATTGCCAATATCAACATTTGGGGACTGGAAGGCCTCGTCCGCATACCTTTGCGCGATAGACTACATCGGACATCAAGTTGGATACACATGAGAAAGGACGTGTCATGAGAAGATGACAAGGTTCAAGCATTCGACACGGACAATGCCGCTGCAGGCTACAGGGAAATACTGGACGCGAATTCCATGTATAAATGCGTCCCCTATTGGGATCATACCTAGTTCTCACCTCTGCTCCTTCCCAAACAACCCTCCGAAGGCTCCTCCTATATGTATCCAATCTACTCAGCAACAGACTTGTAAGATCATAGGGAAATTGTGCGTGTGCTTGACTTGGAAAATCGCTACACTGTATCCTACCCTTCCGTCGTCAAGCTGATTTCCCTCATGTTTCTCACGGCTGTTTACGTCAGACCATCCCAAGGACACGAAAAGGCCTTACATCATGTCGAAGCTTTAGCTGTTCACACGCATCGCCATCATTCATATCGGATCGCTGCTCAACGCCAGCCTGGATAGAAAGGCCAAAAGGTGAGGCAGGGGAAGGTGGACGAGTTGCACTTGCGCCCCTTGTAGAATGTAGACTACGGGGCCTGCCCCTTCTTTCTCTTTCTCCTCCCCGTAACCCATCGATGATCGAAAAGTATTCTTCCACAAGCCACCCGTATAGGTAGTCTCCATCAAACTCGGGAGTCTGGCCACAAGGGTGATTCGTGAAGCAAAACCCGTTAGCCTTCCAATGAATAGTGATCCAGCCGCGGAGCATGGGACACATCAAGCGTACGAGGAAAGACCAAGAGTGCCACAACTAGCGTTTACTGCGTGCTCGCCTTCTCCACGTTTTGCGGGCATTTTCCAAGATCAAATTCAAATCCGGAAATTCGATGGGATCAAAAGATGGCTCACTCACCAAGATTGGAGCATGTCGCCTCAAGGGCGAGGACTTTTGTCCAAGCTCACTGCAATGCCACGATTTAGATATTGATTAATTAAGGAGCTTCTGACACAATTAGAGAACCAAGAAATATTCACGTCTCATGTTTCCATCAAGACATTCGCGGACGGCACCTCAAGGCAAATGGCGTCATGCGTCGCAGAGCCGCGCAGGCTGCAGCGCGGCGCGCCCCCATTCAAGCAGAACAGCAGACCCGAAAAGGGCTCCAGATCGCACTTAGGTATCGTGATATACCGCTCATTGCGTTCTCTGCGTTCTAATTAGGACGGGTGCGCCAGACCGCATAATGTCTTTCGGAGGTGGCGTTTCGATGACAACGGTCACCGACACGGCCTCCGTGAAGCTGTTTTCCTCCTCTTCCTCTGCTCTTCGACGAGCCGCTAGGCGCCAGCTACATCTCACTCGGCCTGTGAAAAGTCGTGTTCAGTAGATTGCCGGACGCTATCCATCGCCTCGACTAAATACTGCAGGATTTCCCTCATATCCTCCGTGTCGCCTCCTCGGTCGATGCGGCGCCGCACGTCGACGAGCCGTTTGTGATCAACATGTCTCGGAGAGTCAGTGAAGATCCAACAGCCGATCAGGCAAGTTGTGAGGAGAGGATCCGGTTCCTTGGCATAGATCACCGTAGCGTCAAGACAGGCCAGTCTCAACTTCCAGTCTGGACTATCGAAGGCACTTGTCAGGTCAAGTCCTGCACGGACGAGCCAGAATAGACGACGTTTCTTCTCCTCGTTCCAGGGCCCGGTGAGAATATCCGGTGGCGGACGCACAAGGGGATGAATGTCCGGTGAGCCCCGTAGGCAGCAGCCGTGTGATAAGTTCTTTAGAGTAAGCGGAATCTTGCGGGCTCGCTCGAAGTCGGCCTCGAAGCAAGATCGAGCATCAAGCTTCCACGTTTTCTCTTTATGCTCACCGTCCACGGATTTGCTGCAGGTATCGGTCGAGAGCATGAACGTTCTTCTCATAAAACAGATTTAGTGCGGCCGATCCTTCGTGTTCGTAGTGTCGGTAGCGTCTGCCTCGAGCATATTTGTCTGCCCACATCTGCTGGGCTTCAAGGATGAAGTCAATGTCCACCCAGGGCAATGATAGTAGATCGGACTTGGGGGTATGTCACAGGATGGTCGTGGTTCTTGCGCCGGGAAATTCTCCATAAGATTGACTTTACCTGGAGAGAGGAGTCGCCCTCAAGCATGCGCCTCATGAATGTCAATTTATACAACTGTTTTAGTGTAACACCGAAGAGTTGATCCCAAGTATCATGAAATCCTCCCATGAACAACCGAAGAAGCGTAACTTTTGCGGAAAGTTTGGCCCCTAACAAAGGATTCGAACGAAGAACTTGGAAGAGCGAAATTCGTTGAGTACAAAAGAATGCTCTCGAGCAGTTCTAGTGGCAGATTTTGCAGCGAGGGCCGCAGACGAGAGGAGCACATTTCGGGCACCGATGCCATGGTTTGTGTTGTTTCCTTGTGATTCCGCGGGTGGTCCACGGCCAAATCGGGCGCGGTGGACAAAGACCTTTGGCGGTTTTCTTCTGCCTGAACTGGTTCAATATTCATCTCGGGCTCTGGACGCCTCGTCGTCTGCTCGGGCATTCTGGCATCTTGGATGTATGGAACTGATTCGGACATGATCAGTTCGAGGCGAATGCAGAACAAAGTATGGTGGAAAGTTTTGTTTCGTGTCCGGCGAGAGGTTGATGCTTCACCTGCGGGTTCACACACGTACGGAGTATGCCGAACTTGCATGACACAAACGAGGCTCAGGAAGATGGTGATACACGGGACAGATCCCTCCTTTAATATGTAGATTTACAACTTACAAATGCCCCACTATAATGCTCGTGCCATCCCCCCTGATGCCGCAAGATAATTGGACCGTTCTCTCGTGCGGCCACGACGACTTTTCCCTCTCCCTTCGATAAGACAAGTTGAACAATTGACGATAGAGAACACAGAACCAGTCACGAGAATATATACAGCCTTTGGAGACCTTATTGCATGTCAAATGAAATATCGGGACATAGTGCAATGTGCCGCATGAGTCGCAATATATCTGCGGTCCCCAGACGAGCGGCGCAGTGTCGACATTTGAACTTTTCGGCGACGATCTGCCTCTACCCTGAATAAAATATGGTGACGCCGTGGGCGAATGGGCGCGCTTCGCTTAATTGCGGATTCTACGGGAGCCAATCATTTCGCCAAGCTTTTCATGACTAATCCATGGAGATTTGAGAGCCTTCGAGTGTGTGGAAATGGCTCCGCTTCGCTTCGCCAATAAATGCTGTGCTACGATCGAGGCATCGTTGCGGTAGAATCTAGATGCGCGCAGTGTTCAAGGGTTTGAGTAACAACGCGATATCTCTGTGGAGGAATGCGCATATGTACATGTAGCTTGTGAATTACGGAGTTTGGGGGACAAAAGTATTTGCCCGTTGCCCCGCCAACTGGCAATCCACCACACCATCTCTCGATGCTCCCTCCTTCTTCTTGCGTCCACAACAACGAGTAAACATGTCTGAAACTGATGACATTTTGTTCAAATCGTGCGCGTATGACATTAGAAACCATGAAATGAGTTGAACAGTAAAGTCTGTTATCATGCGTGAGGTGGAGGTGGCCTTTGAGGAGCCCACCCCCGTCCTGTCTGCTCGCCGAGTCGCCGCCGATACAAGATGTTCATCACCCTAAACCTGCATACTAGAAGCTCAAGCGACGGCGGACGGTCCCACGGCGTGAATCAAAAGTGAGAGCGTACAAGCGAGAAACGAAGAGTCAGGACGGAAGGAGGGAATCGCCAGAATCTAAGGGGCGCAGGCTCCCAGGACTCAACCCGGGAAGTATCACAAAAGCGCTCCCCTTGTGACAGGACTGCCTAGGAGTAGAATCACACAGTTCAAGATGACGCGGGCAGCATGACATACATGAGTGACCATTCAAGGGCCACCCCTTTACAAAATCCTACACCACAAGAAGCACCCTGAGCTAGATAATCATAATCTCATTATTTAAGTATAAAGCAATAACGCCATTAAAACCATGCAGATACCAATCCATGTATGCCCTGAATCGTCCCTTCTCATCTTCCAATCTCAGGTTCCTCAACATCAACCCCTTATCCCGACTCTTGGACACCCTTCCTCATGCATAGCCTCCGCGGTCCATATCTCTATATTCTCCTTACCCCCTCAGCCCCATCTCGTACCTCCCTCTTTCCGAACCAACACTTCTTATGATGCACTTTGGAAGATACGATAGAACATAGCTTCCCCGTCAAACCATGAACCTCAACCGTGTCTCAAACAGCCCGAATTCAAGTATATCCAAGAAGAACACACCTTAAGGCTGTCACCCACCTCGATTCAAAAAAAATTAAAAAGAATCCCCCAGCAGTGCACATGATTAATCTACCGTCGCAAAAAACGAAGCCGTCTCCTCAAGCTCCCCATCCCCATTACAAAAATCCCACCCCACAATAACAGGCGCTTGACTACAGCACACAATCTTGCGAGCATCAAACTGGAGCTTAAACACCCGCGCGGGGGGATTCTCCGACATAATATGCGGATGGTGCGATGCAATGGGTGCCCCCGCTGCTGCCGCTCCCGCTCCCGCTCCCGCCGCGGCATGCACAAGCGGTAACAGAGCAGGCTGGGCAGACGCCGGCGCTGGACTTGGGAGAGGGACAGAGAGAGACGCCGGGGCCGGGGCCGGGGCCGAAAAGGATATCTGGTGGTGGTGGTGGGGGGTTGTGTTTGTCGTCATCATGTAGGCGGAGGGTCCTGCGGGAGCTGATGAGGTAGATGATTCAGCGAGGGTTGAGAGTGGTAATGAAGCTTCCCCGGGGGTGTGTCCAAGAAGTCTGTGTCCAAGGGGGTTGTTTGAGGGCTGGGAAGAGGGAGAGGCTGCTTCGGTGAGGATGGCAGATAATGAGGCTGGTGTGCGGGATCGTGAGGCTTGTGACTGTGCTTGTACTGCTTGGGAGGAGACTAGCGATGCGATGACGACTTGGCGAAGCTCGGCGCGCTCGACGGGCGATTCCTTCATTTCGATGGCTGATTGTAGATAACCGTGATGGCTGAGGAGGACTGGGAAGGACGTGAGGGCGCGCTCGAGAGTCTGAGGTCCGGCTTGCACGACCCGATCGATGAGATTGGTCCATGTTGCTACGGATGCTGAACTTCTTCCGTCTGGGTCGGCAACGATTGGCCCAACAGGAATGGTAATTTCGAGGGGTTGATTCCGCGATTGTGATGAGCTTGCAATGGGCTGTGTTCCGGGGGGATGCTGAGGCAGACTGGCTTGAGATTGTCCGGGAATTAGCTGCGGTTGTGCTTGCGGATGCGGCGCTGAGGGCGCTGTGTTTCTTTGAGCTGCCGCTGCGGCTTCCTCCTGGCGCAGGTGATGAGCCGGCTTCCAGACACCCTCCTTGTCCCGTCTCCAGATGATGATGCTCTGATCGTAGGAACCAGAGACGATGCGGCCATATTTTCGACCACCTCCACCGCCTGGCGGCACCTTGGCGCCGAATGCCTGCACGTCAACTGGTCTGGAGCTCCCAGCATTCGCTCGTCTCAGACGCCGATTCCTTCTCTCGCCATCGTGAGACACCTCACCAGCCTCAACGGCCTTGAAATACTCCGTGTCCACGGCCTTGGCATCCGCTTCATCTTCCAGCCTGCTGCAAGGCAAATCCCCGAAACCAGCTTGCACGGTTCTGACTAAATGGGCGTGTCCACGGAGCTGCGCAACCTTTAGGCCCGTTGGTGCGTCAAAGATGCACACCTCGTAGTCGCTGCTCCCGCTCACGATCCGTCGTCCGTCAAACTCTACACACGCAATACCTTTGTCGTGGGCAGGTATCGTCTGCGTGCAAACCTGGTCAGGCCAATCCCAGACTTTGATATGCCGATCACCCGATACAGACACAATCGTTCGGCCCAACACCTGGATTGCGTTTACGGCAGCCCCATGTCCCTCGAGCCGCCCGATCATGGTATATGGTTCCTTGACAGGCAGCTCGAGTGCCAGATCCGGCTCATAGCCATAACGCTTGACCGTCTTGGCGGCAGGATCAAACGCCCTATCGCCCAAGTTGTAGCCGAGCTCGCCGAACCGAAGAGGCCGCCGATTAAAAATCTTGATGGTCTTGTCTTTCGACGACGTGACAAGAATACGTTTGTCGAAGCGCACGTTGAGAACGGACTCGCGATGTGCGTTGGTGATAGACTGGACGAGTTCCCCAGTTGAGAATTTCCATACAAAGACGTTGGAATCACTGCTTCCTGATACAATGAGGTCTTCTTCTGGGCTCGCGTCAAATTGCAGACACAACACGGAGCCGCTGTGGCCGACTAGAGGCGGGCGTGCCAAGCGTTGAGTGCGAATGTTCCAAATGCGCATCGACTGATCCCTACTCCCGCTCACTAGATAATGAGCATCGAATTGCAATGTGTAGACGCATTCTTGGTGGCCTTCTTCGGGGTAGTTCGGATGTGGGAGCTGGAAGGTTGTGTATTTGCCTAGCTCCCAATTCGATTCCAGTCTGCGTCGCATATTGTAGAGGTATTTCCAGTTTATGCGGTATTGTGTGTTGCTCACGTCCCAAGCCCACAGAGTTGATTTCATGGTGTGGTTCGAGCTGGCTGTCGGTAGTGATGGAGGCCAGGAAGGCTCTGGTGTGCCGCCGGGCTCCTTGCGCTTGATGCGCACCACGTCAGGTGAAGCGAATCTTCTATCTACACTCTTGCCTTTTGCAACGGAGGAATTCGACGTGAAGCGCACATCCATGTTAAGATCATTGCCAAGAGAGCGCGCGAGGGCCACATGGCGGGATAACGGCCTGGGGCTGGCAAAGAGGCTACCCATACCCAGAACTGCGCCGTCCTGCGGGCTGCTCTGCCGTCCAACGTCTGTCATTTGTACATCTTCATCGTCGGCCTTTGTAGCATTTGTTCTGGTACCTTGGCCATCATGCGTCGCCGCGCTATCCGAGCGTCCTATCGAACGTCTCAATCCCGCGTTGATCTGGGCCTCGGCCAAGTCAATTTCACTTGAGATGGCTTTCCATCCCTCCAGGTAATATAATCTCTCCCATAGTTTCCAATCCAGCGCCAGCTCGTACCATTGCCTACACGTCCGGGCTACACAGACCAAAGACACAGGATCCAAGTAGCCAAGGACCTTGAGGCAGATCTCGGCAGGTAGGTACTGAACAAAGTCGATATACAGTCGAGGATTCAGGCGTTGTACTATTTCGGCAATGGCGGACGTGGGCAGGTTGTCGAGAAGCGTCAGGGTTAATTCTGGATGGCACCACAAAAACAAGTCAGCGACGATGTTGTCATGGGACACTTTGCAGTGCTTGTTGCTAGACTCGGAGCCCCCGATTTGCGCTCACCCTTCTTGACAGACAATGGCAGAGCCAAAGCATTACTCGCCAACCACAGCTGCAAGTCGGCGGGCGATCGCAAGGCTGCCAAACTGATCGCTAAGCTCTGATGCACCGGAGGATTTAACGGATCCTCCGAGTAGCCCTCGTCCGGCTCGTGAATCGGAGTAAATGTATCCATGACGAGGCGTTGGCCGGCTTTTGTCATGGAGGAGGAGTACGTCGAATCCAATCAAGTCGCAGCCACAAGTCACAGGGTCAAGCCTTGGGGGAAGACGAAGGAAACAAAGGTCCAGCGCATGCAGCAAAGGCAGCGGAAGGATCTGGTCGCTCGATTACTTTTTGGGAAAGAATGCTGTTGGACGATGATGGCGATGCTCCCGGTAGATAGGTCGGTACTGTGGTTCTGTACAAGCTCGGATCGAAGTTTCGCGGGGCAGACAAGCTTCAGCCTCGCCCAACTCACGCAAAGACGATGGTCACTGCAGATGCTCACGCCATAAGCACATGAAGTAGGCCTATCGGCTATCAACCGAGCATTGATGCGAGCAAAGCGACAACGCCGGTGGGTCGAACTCCTCAACAGAGGCGCGCTTGGTGCTGATATCGCATTCGATGGGGTCAGTTGGCGTTGTGATGTTTATCGTCCTGGAAAGGCTAACTGGGAATGATGGGCGAAGCTGGGCGCGAGTTGCACCACCAAAGCGGACTTTGCCGCCTCATCTCGTTGCGGCGCGTGTATGTACCTAGGTACCTGCATATGTAGCTGGTGTGGGGCAGAGGGCCGCGCGGATGTTGCTGGGCCCGGGACTTGAGCCGCGTTCAAGAAGACTATATGTAGTTCGCAACGGCGGCAAACTTGTCTTGGCAAAAAGGACTAAATATGCTGTGTCTTTTGGATATGTACTTGATTCCAGCAAGACCAGCGCTGATGCTTTTCCTTTATTATTGCCCAGCCCCGAGTCCATTGCGAGTCAACCCAGAGAAAGAGTCTTGGCGGGCGCCGGCCAGTCCGTCTATGCAAGTTACCTCGTGGGAAGCGTTGGCAAGTCGACCTGGGCGCATTACCTCCCTCCGTTGGTGCTTGGGCTTCGATGGACGCGGCCAACCTGCAGGACTCGGAAAACTAGGTCAAGTTCTCGCCACATGCAGTCCACACACTCTAAATCTATGATCTCCCCCCATATACAGGTAACAGACTACAGCACATCACAAGCCACAAGCAAAACAAAGATCGCCAGCGAACAAGCACACCATAAAAAACATTTCATAGTGAAAAACAGAGAAGAGATCACAGCCATGAATGACCAGAATATGCCGGGCCGGCCTTCAAACCTCTCCGATATTAGTCTCCTGGCGGCCTCTCGTACGTATAGCGCAGGCTCTCGTGTTTAGAGCACCGCGTGGCCTTCCGGCGCGTGTTCTTGGTTCCTTGTTCCTTGGCAATCAGACCAAAACTCGGGGAACACCTCGCGATGTCGCAGACGCACAACGGCATCCCAGGTGCAGGGCAACACCAAGGACACCGTACGCCCATCGCTACCATCGCTACCTATGTAGTATGCCAATTCTTCACCGTCAGGGATGAGACACGGAGATGCCGGCGGGTGGCCGCCTCGGGGTGGCCTCACATTGGCCATTTCGTTACCATGCGCCTCGACAGGACAAGGCTTCGGGAGGGTCCGATTCGTAGTCCGGGGGTTGCCTTTTTTTTCGTGCCGCCTGAATCGAGGCGGCCGTCGTGGCTGTTCTCTACTCTACTCTCTGAGTGTTGCGTCTTTTGGCGTCTTTTGGTGGTTGGGCGTCGGAAGTTCACCGTCGTCAATGCTCACCCAATTGCCCACCTGGAGATAATGCAATCATCGGATACATAATATGTGTTGTACAATTGGATACACATGTGCCTGAAAGCCATTCCCTATTCTACAAAGATTCACGATGCGTTGGACGGTTGCGTCGCACATGCATCGAGGGCAAGACGGGATGAATGGAATGACGTAACAGGAAGAAATGTACACGAGTCATGCATGAATTTCATGCAAAATTGTACGCTTGAAGCGAGATCCCCGTAACTATACATATCAAGATCTAGCAGTAGTACGGAGTAATAGATGCGCAACCCGACTGGGTGCATTGATGCCTACATATGTACTTAGGTAGCCAGACGAATTCAACCACACATGTACATACATGCATACTCCGTCAGTATGACAGTTTCGGGAATCGGGATACAATCAGATCTCGCTTGAATCATGGCCCGCTTACGATCTGGTCAATGTCGCTGCCAAAACACCGGGGGACCAGATTTCCCGCGTCTGACTTTGGAGTCATATATGTAGCCAGCAACTTCAACGGCTGATGGGTGCAATTGAATGTGTCAAAATAACTTAAGTTACTGGTTCATGGTTCATGATCTTTCTCTACCCCTTTCCCCGCAAAAGCGTAAAAGAAGCGCCAGTGATCCATCATCCATCAACTTTTCGCGTCCCACCAGTCGGAATCTGAAGCGGGGCATGTGAGGAGGGGGAAGATGGTCACTTCGGCACTGCAGTACATACATATGTACTTGTCGAATATCTCCGCCGCAAGCCTTCGGGCAACTTAGTGGTGGAGATGGAGATGTCAGCTGAACCTGACGGACACTCCAGACTTCAGAGTTGCAGAGAATTATTCGAAGCACTTGGCGCGAAGGACGGCCGACGAGGAGGCATTGCCCCCTTTCTTTTTTTTCACAGCTTGGTGTGCAGGCATTTTGACTTGTCCGCGCATTGGCATGAAATCATTGTGCAGATGCTTTACACACTGGACAAATCCGTGAATACGCATGACAAATCCGGTGCGACTTGGGAAATCACATGCTACTCTCCATCAGGCCGTCTTACAAGTTACAAGTTACGCCCATAGCCTTATCGAGATCGACCGCCCGCTTTGACTTTGGCTGAGTCTGGCGCATCGTGTCTCGGAACTTCTGTACCCAGCTTCCATGTGAATATCGCCAGAGCCCGCGAAACCGCCGTGTATGTATGTGAATACGGAGTATGGTAATCATCTAGCCCATTGGATGTGCCTCGGAATTGCCGCCCAGCGGCGATGGCAAAGCAGCTTGGCCCTCGGACACATCCGTCCTGCGGCCTGCCCGTTACCTCCATAAAATGACCTTGACTTGGGATCGGAACAAAGGAGGCAATCTGTGCGAATCCCGGGCCTTGACAGCGGGAGCTTTTTGAGCGGTGGCGGTCTAGGAATAATCCACCCATCATTTGGCTTGATAGACACGGGAGCCGATGTGCTGCATGCACATGGTGCCTGTGATGCGATGCGATGGCGAGCGAGTCGTCACTGAACCTTGCGTCACGTCATCAGACGCAAGGAAGACGAGCCTTATTTTCTTTTGTGCAGAAAAAAAGGGGGAGAGCCTAGGGCCCTAGAGGAGGGGCGGACAGGGCCGATGTCAGCGATACACAGCAGCGATTGGCTCCATGTTCGTCTCATACGTACAGCATGTCCATTGTCGCACAAAAGAAGGGGCGAAGAAGGAAAAGGTGTTCCTCATGATCCCCAATATGTATATGTATACGGACGGCGGTGCTGACGGCCGTCAAGAGTCAAGAGCAAGGGGTTATCGTTCAAGGAGTTTAAAGGGTCCAAGGGCTCCAATTGGAATTCTAAAGCTCCGAAGGGTCGAAAAAAGTGCCGCAAAAAACAAAAAAAAGTGACAGAAGGAGGCTGGTGTTCTAGGAACCGCCACAGACGGTTGATGCAGCCAATTCGGGAGGCCAACGACTGCTCAGTGCTGCCTGTACACCGTACGTACAGTACAGAGTGAAGCTTCTTTTCGCAAGTTTGGGCCTTGGCTTCACTACCTCCTAATAACGTCCAGTGGCAGCCTCCTCGTGCGAAGAGTTCCCTCCACCAGAGAAGAAAGAAAGCCTTGCAGCTTGCTTCGAGCCCTCGCTTGCAAGTTGCCAGATAGGTCGTAGCCGTTTCATTCCAAGATACGGAGTACCGGGTCTGCACATGGCCTCTGCCTGGCTTCAATTCGTGATGGCCATGCTTATGTTGGCGATATGCACATCAAGTATGTACACACATACATGAATTGGCGAGCCGTTGCTGGAAGTTTCCCGCGGGACGAGACGCGACGCAGCGGCCAGCCACCGAAACACACTTGGCTCCGGCCAGGGAAGGGCTTGTGGTTTGGGCCCAGATGGAGTCCGTCCCATTATCCATGTCCTTGTCGATGCTGATCGCGATTCTGAGCTGTGGACATGTTAATGTTTGCATGATGTGTTCTCAAGCATCCAACCACGCAGCGCAATGCAACAAGTCAGCCACTTCGCTTCCTTATCCGCGGGTCTCTCACTACCGCGCCGTGCGCTGTTGGTTCATGCGTCAAAGAATCAAGGGCCTTTTGGCGCCCCTTTCCAGGCTTTCCTTGCCTTCCTGATGAGTCCTCTTACATATTACGTTCTGATGGTTCTGTTCCGTGTACTTTGCTTCCCCTTTCCTGCCCCTTTTTCTGCCCCTTCCTGCCCCTTCCTGCCCCCTACCTTCCCCTCCCTTGCCTTGCCTTTCCCCTCCACCTTCCTTCCCCCTTCCTTCCCGATAAGCTGCTTCTTCCATGTCAGGTAAAGGAGCCATGAGTAAGCGAGTTCCTATGTGTGTTTCAGTCCCCATCTTTGCCAGGTTCCCTTCTTGCTATTCTTGCTGCGCACGCTTGACATTGGCCCAGCAGGACATTTGGGAGCAGGACTATTCCAATGCTTGAGAATGCCCGTCGGCGTGTGCAGCTGCTCTGTGTACTCCGTACTTTTGCTGTTGTGATTCGCTCGCACCCATCGGGCGGGTGACGGCCCTGGTGAACAATATGCAATTGCAGGCTGTCTAGCGTCTTGCCCCAGAGACAGCCTACGGACGGGTCTGTGACTCTGTACCTAGAGGTCCGGCGGCCCCAGGCGCTGCCAGCCGTACCAGAGGCTGCTCCGTGCTTGCTTTGCGTGCGCGGGTCAGTCACTGTAGGCTGCTTGACTCCAGACACTATGACACGATCACAATCAGACTTTAGCCCTCCCTGTTGCGTTTGCCCTCGATCGCTCCTTCCATCATCAGACCACAACGCGCAGTGATTCTGAGGCTTGCCAGAACTTGCCAAGTTGCCAGACATTACATGTGTCAGTGGGCTGCCACAATCCGGCTCGCAGCCAGCTGCCAGCTGCCCCCACGTCCCGTGCCCATTCTCTCGATGCGCAAACCCATGCGGACCCACTAGTATTCGGGCTACCGGCCCCATGCACCCCGGGAAGGCGCCACAGGCTACGAGGAGGACGAACGATGGTGACTGCCTATCGCCGTTCTGCCCATTGAGTCAAACGCCCGATCCTTCGAGCTAATAAGCCGTCTCACTGTTCTACGCGAGTCCTGCTCGTGCCGCCTGAACGGGCCAACGGTGCTAAGCAGCCCCCAAACAAACGCCGCCTGCACTTGGTACACCTGGTACACCTGGTATGTACCTACACTTGGAGAGCGCACGGTCCGAATGCACGTTCACCTCGACTGCTTGATTGATTGCCTGCCTTCCACTCCATCACCCCCCATTGTTTGGTTGTTTGGTCCGAGTCCCTCCGCCACATACTGCTTGCCGCTGAAGGGTCTCCTCTATCCTGCATCCCATCATCTTTGTTTCGACATTATACACTGAGATAGCCGATTGTGACGACTTCTCCCCCAATTCTGCTCGCATCGTTGTGCCGCGGCCCGGACGCCCAATAGCCAACTGCCCAACTCGTCCTTCGTCTACACAATCTTACCGTTCGTCGTTTCCCGTTTCTTCAGTTTCGCAGCCCACACCGACCGCAATCAACAGGCGATTTTACGACCTATTTCACGGCACTTACTCCGAATTGCACCTCAAGAGAACAACACAGCCGGCTCACGTGTTTAACATTGCCTTCTCTCGAATGACCCGACTGGATTTGCCCATCTGAGCCCGTTCCAAGCTAGAAAGGAGAGGGCTTCACAACGCTCCCACCAGTCGAACGAGAGGATAAGGCTCTTCTTATCGCTCACATTCCGCACGCCATTACGTCCTGCCACTCTAACATCGAGAAACGAGAAACACTATTCGTGGCCATTCATTGTTTAGGTCACTAACGGCGAGCTCTTTCCCTCCGGGGACCCCTCACCATCCTCGTCATCGCATGCCCTGCACTTGACATGGCCCATGCTCCCCTCCTTCGAAACAATACCGCTCCGGTTTTTGAGTCCACACAGAGCAGCTTCAAAAGCATGTTCCAGACGAAAATGGTAGGCGGCGCGCCCCGCGGCAGTCAGTTGTCGGGCTCGACCGCCTATGCTGGCTCATCAAATACGTCTCTGGGCTCCTTGTCTAGCGCAGCAACAGCCGTGCCGGGTTCAAACGGCGGACCCGTCATGGCCACGACGAATATCATCAATCAGAAAGCCGACGCTTCGCGGTCTCTTTATCAGATCTGTCTCTCTCTCGGGCAACGATTGCGCAGAGTGCCAGATTTCGCCCCATATCTCGAGCAGCTCGACCCCTTGGATCCGGTTGATCCATTATGGAGCCTCTTTCGCACGGGATACCCTCTCCTCACCATATATAACTCGCTGCAGCCGACGGAACCTCTCAAAGTCGAAGATCCCAATGCCTCTGAGTCGAAGAAGTCCAAAATCGCCATTTTTAAATTTGTGCAGGCATGCATGAAGGAGCTGCAGGTGCCCCCGGCACAGAGTTTCGTCATCACCGATTTGATGGGCAACGACACTAGCGGTTTTGTCAAGGTGACACAGGTTGTGAACTATGTGCTAGATTCGGCAGAGAGGCGTGGCCTTCTGCTTCAGCTACAGCCATATCCCGAGGAGGAGCCTGCCGCCACCATAGTACAAGCGAAAATGAGCCATCGAGACCACGTCATCAAAGAGATGCTCGACACCGAACGAAAGTACGTGCAAGACTTGGAGAACTTGCATGACCTAAAGACCACTCTGGAGGGCAGGAATCTCCCGGGAGATGTCATGCACCAGATTTTCTTCAACATCAACGCCATTCTGGATCTCCAACGACGGTTTCTCATCCGGATGGAAACGACGCTCTCCATGCCAAAAGCCGTACAAAGATGGGGTGCGCCATTTACTTTTTATGAGGAGTCGTTTCAATTATACAACTCCTTCATCGCCAATCAGCGCAAGGCCGCCCATGTTGCATCACTAGTATTCGACCAGATCCATCAATCTGGCCATCCCGTCGCAACAGACCTCAACACCTTGGACGGCTTCTTGTTAAAACCGATGCAGCGACTGGTCAAGTACCCCCTTTTGCTGAGGGACTTGGCCAGAAACACCGAGGATCCCGACATTCAAAACGATCTCTGGGCTGGAGTTGACGCCGCTGAACGAATCTTGAAAAGGTCCAACGAAGCCGTGGATCGTGACCTGCTCGACGAGACCTTGGAAGAACTCATGTTGCGAGTTGATGATTGGAAGGCTCTCAAGGTAGAAACATTTGGGAAGCTCATGATGCACGGCCAGCACATCGTCATCACCGCAAAGAATGATCAAGAAAAAGATGTAGGTCTGGGAGCGATTGTTTCCCCCTCCGCTTCCAAAAGAAATGGCTAATCTGACTTTTGCAAAGCGTAATCCTAATGTCCGCCCCTGCCAGTACGAAATCTATCTTTTCGAGAGTATCTTGCTCTGCTGCAAGGACGCCTCGGGAAAGAAAGACAAGACGCGATCAACGAGCTCGAAAATCAATCCCTATACCAAGACCAAGACTACCAAGCTTCAGCTAAAGGGACGGATTTTCATGACTAATGTGACTGATATCGTGTCCCTCTCTAAACCTGGTAAGAACCCGTCAAGTTGCCGTGTGGAAATAAATGAAGAAGATGCCGAAGAATATGAAATAGCACTATTGCAGGCTGGGAACGTTTGGTGTTTTGGCAAGGCCTTTTTTCAATTTTGCGCCAATTTGCGGTCCAGTTCAATGCCTTGGCGAGATTTCAAAAGAAGCCATATCGAACGTACCCTGCTTGCAATGGTGATATTTCCTATTTTCCGTCATCTTGTTCCCCCACTGTATCAACATCTTCTGTCAATTTCCAAGCTGTCCCTAACAAGATTCGTGCAGGTTCCCACAGCGTTCAAATTTGGTGGAGAGGCGATCCGGGCGTGGAGAACTTCACGATCAAGTTCCTCCATGAGGAGTTGATGCGAAAATGGGCCGTGTGTTTGGAGGCGCAACGAAAAGAGAATGTTCCTCGCTATTCCCAAAGCCACGATTCGATCGTCAATGACTTTGCTTGGACACGAGACCATGCTGCTGGGCTTGAAAATCCTTACCTTCAGCAAGAGGAGGATGACGACGACTACGGGACGAGCACGACCGCCTCTCAATATTCGGTGCCGCGAACCTCTTCAAACAGCAGTCTACGGCAAAGGTCCGCTACGGGAGAGAGCACGCAGTCGCTTGCTGGCATCGCCAGGGCACCGCCTCCGCGAATTCCTCTGCCCTTGCCTCCCACCTCCCTCAGTCTGCAAACGCAAAGCAGCGGGGCTCCATCGCCAGGCTCTCGATTCGCAGACAGCTATTTCTCGCCAGTTGCCGAGTCTCCGGCGTCTTCGAGGACAAGCACCACGAGTGGTATATTTCCCGGTCCCGCGTGCCAACCTCTCAAGACAGGAATGCCACAGTCAGTCTGGGACGACCCACGATATGCTCCAGGCCATATGCCTCGGGCTCCATCTCGGGATGGGCCCTCACCGATGCCTTATGGCATGAACGGTAGCAAAAACCCTCGTGGTCCTTCTCTTCCAGTCATGGCGACTCACAGCCAAACCGCGGCACAGCAGCAGCAGCAGCAGAGAAGCCGATCGTACAGTACGCCAGATGCCAACGTAGCAGGTGTCGCTCGTCAGCGCCATCCCAGCCAGAGCCACATCCCGGCAGTACCAGGCATTCCCCAACACCTGCACGCAGCTTACGACGGCAACGCTGCTCGCTCTCAAGCAGGGAACCCTCGCAACGAGCTTCCTATTCGGACCAGCACGCAAAGCCCCGGGGCTCAGCGCATACACCAACATTCTGGCAGTCTTGGAGGCAGCCTGTCGCATTTGGCTGGGCAGCCTATCTACTCGCGTGGCACTACGCCCGGTCCGACTGGAGGTAACTCGCTCCGGGTTGACTCCGCCGCCGCAAACTCCCGTACTGTCACTCCTTCCATGGGTACTGGTAACAGCGTTCCGCCGACGAGCAATTCTCTGGCGAGTCCGGATATGCCTATGCCGACTCAGCTCAAAGTCCGGGTGAACTGCGAGAGCGGAACCTACGTCACGCTTGTGGTAGCGTGCAATATCACGTACCAGTCGCTCATTGACCGGATTGACGCCAAGCTTGCGCGGTTCATGCCCAGCAGCATCGGCAAGGGTATGCTGAAGCTGCGCTATCGTGACGAGGACGGAGATTTTGTCACTATCCAGAGCGATGACGACATCCAGATCGCCTTCATGGAATGGCTCGAGGGTACCAAAGCCCTGATTCCCGGTGGTGTTGGGGAGATAGAACTCTTCTGCATCGGCGAGGGCCAATGATGGGCTGTGCGTACATCACCATCACCGGCACGCGACTTGTACTTTGGACGGTGACGGTTCTTCTTTCTTTTTTTTCTTTTTTTTTTTTGGAACTTCTGGTTAGGCCGTTCTGCCCGCCATTCTTCTGCTCTGCCACAAAATACCCTACCTCTCTTTCCTTTGTTTAAACGTTACGATGGCACATTACCGCAAGATGAGCCATTCGCCGGGATCTCATTTTGGTCCTACATCAGCTGCCATTGCATAGACACGACATGTAGCGACCTGCATTTCTTTGAGTGGCCGGTGACCGGGAATTCACTTTTTTACTTATTTGACGCCAACTTGTACAGCAGTCAGTCATTGCATCCTGCCTGAAAGCAAGCAGTCAACATATCTCTTTTGCCTACCAAGGTGCATCGAAAGCCGTCGTCTCCGCTGTTTCTGCACGACCAGCGGCCTGAATAGAGGCAAATTGCTACCATGGCAAAGCGAGCCAAGTCTGCATCTTCTAGCTTTCTCACATGGGCAAACTGCTCTCTTCTCTTTCCTTTTTATCTTCGTCTCCATTTCCTTTTTTTTTCTTTCCTCTTCTTATCTTTCTTCTTCTTATATTTCTTATATACTTGTAACGGACATTACCTTGTGGCAGGCGCTCTTGAAAGGGTGTGAAGCCACTGATCTGGCGGCTGGCGTTTTTCATTTTTCATTCTTTTTTGTACCTTTGTTTTGTGTTGGAGAAGAATACTCGGACTAGACGCTCACTTTTTTTTCCTTTTCCTGCTCTTCCCCCACCACTCTTTTGCCCTGTCGTGTTGTCTTGGAATCATTATATACGTCAGACCCTTGTGGAGCGAACTTGACCCTCACGGTGAGGACTTGGATTTTGTATTGGCTGCAAAGCCACAAATAGACATTGACGCGGAAGAAAGCGGATTTCTCGATTTTGAGTTGCTATCACGAGGCCGAAACAGGGTCCGTTGAGCGAATGATGAGAACTTTGATCTGGACGCGATAGGGGATGGAGGTGTGTTTGTATATCTGCTTTAGACCTGCGGCGAGTTGTTACGCGTGATACATGTCGAGCCCAACGGTCTATTTGGGAGTTGACGACAATTAAGTATATAGGCGAGAAGAGAAATTTCATTCAAAGCTGCCTTTTGTGCTCAATGTGAACCAAGCAGTGCTATCTATCACACTGTGACACCTCCCCATGTAGTACGGTAAAAGTACAATCCAGGAGATTTCCTTGACATGGAGCTAAAGTCGAAACGAAGCCAAAAAAAAAAGGAACCTGTAAGCCACGCCGCACCAACGCCTGAAAATGGTACATACATCCCCGCTAGCCCCCTGATTCCCTGAATCCACACCACAGAACCAAATTTCTCTATGTCTCCCTCTCACGTCCCATACACAGCTCATTCTATCCCTCCGCCGCACCCATACACAGGTGCACCTCCGAAGGTAAGTCCCCCCCGAAAAAATCACTTGTACTTCGCCGGACTCAAAACATGCTTCTTCATCCTCCCCAGGTGGTAGTTGATCGTACTTGGCGGTGGAGGCGGTGGCTTCGGCCCATCCATACATTTCCGTAGCTGGGTCTCGATGTGCGCACAGCCAGCGGAGTTTTGGCCAGCGGAGGCCCAGCATGCTGAGAGGGGGGTGGGAGGGGGAGGTTAGCGATCTGTCGTAGTAATAACAACTTGGGTGTTGTGTTTGCGTCTTTGCGTACGTATATGCCTGCATGTGTGTGTGTGTAAAATCGTGGGTTCCATGACGAAACATGCATTTCAAGCCATAATGGAAGAACCAGAAATATGGGAATGGAAGGGCGTTTTGCAAACTCGTGGGAAAGGAAAGCGCAGACTTACCGAGGACGTTTGACATGATTGCTATGCACGGGTTTTCAACCTGTGTCTTTGGATTCTTCACGCGGAGAACCTTGAGAGGTGGAAGGCGGATGGGCTTTTGGCCGGGCATTGCTGCGGTGAGTGTGAACTGAAGACTTGAAGGAGCGGCGTTGTTGGTCTTGTTGCTGAGACTGGGATGCGATGTCGTCGTGATGTGATTGTCATCTTCTTTTGGGGAGGATTGGAGTTTGCGACTGGATCACGTGAGTGGCATGGCAATGTAGTCACGTGATGAAGACCGTGGGGGCTGCCGGCGGGGGCCTGTCGCCTGAAACGCATTGATGAAGTCTGTCACGGCCCACGACCCACGATTCACGAGTACAACATGTCCATCATCGAAATTAGTTCTTGGACACAGCCCTGGATTTTGCAATAGGGTATTGATGTACATACGACAGATTACCCCGCAGGTTCGTCGACATGATATAATCGTGGCACACGGTCGAACCACGGCGAGACGACGACTTCATCAATGCGTTTCAGGCGACAGGCCCATTGTTATCAATCATGACATGAGCAATTGATGGATGCAAAGTCCCTTTCCGAGTATTACTAGACGGAGGTCGCAGCCTTCCTGTGTTTTCATTGTCCACAGCCAGAAAAGCTCACACCCCCATGCGGAAAAGGACTTGGAAGAAGCCGCTGTGTGCCTCAATGGTGTAGCCGACGAAACGGGGGAGGACCAATTCTTTGAATGGCAGGAAACCAGGAGTGGAAGACAGCATCTAGATGCAAGTATGGATTATTCACAGGCCGAAGTGATGGAACTTGCCGGCCAAGAGGGGTTCATTCCTCTCCTAGAAAGCCAAGATGGGCCAAAGGAAACCCCAGGAGAAGCCGGCTCGCATAAATAAGGCAGTGGGCATGAGAAGAAGAGCAATATCATACCGGCCACACTTCACGCATATGTATTATCAAGTGTTAGCGTCTGGCTCACTTTCTAGCTTTGTGAATGAATCACACGAATGTTCACTTGTGTCTTATTTGCAGGTATGCTTTGTTTCATCATTTATTGGTTGCGCGTTTTTTTCCCGACATCTGCTGAAGGAAAGTAAAAAATAAGAATGAATAGACAAGAGGCGTGAAAAACAAAGTGAAAGAATGCTCCTGCTAACAAGTCAAAGAACGCCAACTCCGAAGCAACTCGCTGTCGTGGCTATCATAACTCTGCCCCTATGACTTGGGCTGACGAGGAATCTGATCATCCTGGCTCTGTCAATGCACTGTTCCTCGTTCCTCCTGTAGACTGTTGCTCATAGAACTGCTCTTGATGGCTGTCTTCCATCTTTCTCTCAAGTCTCTTTCCCTCGCTCCTGCCGAACATCGCTCAAAATGCCTCCTCATGCTCCCCTCTTTCCCATTCGCAGCCTGCCCAAGACAGTCCAACTTCTTCTTGGCCACTTATAGCTGCCGTCCCAGCTTATCCTCCTTCGTTGTGTGGTACCTCCAGTCTGGTATGGCTATCTGGCATCTCCTCCTCCTTCATCAACCACTCAAGCTCATGCTCTGGCAGGACCGCACATAGCGGCCCTTCTGTCTTCTGCGTCTCCCCGCCAGACTCCAACATCCAGGCGACATAGTCGTAAAACTTCCAAGGCCTGCCCATGCGCATTACACTGGACACAATATTTTGACCGCGCGGGCCCAATACTTGCCCTTGAACTTATCGAATAAATCCTGCTTGCTTCCACCTTCCAGAGGCCACACCTTTCTAGACCTTCCAGATCGGTTTTCCCTTTCGAATTGGCCTCCCTCAAGTCCCAGAGAGAAAGAAAAAAATAGGAATGGCGCAGAACGAATTTAGACAGTCTCTCCCGCGTCTTCATAGGTCCTTCCTTGGTCGGAGTCCCGCTGAGAGCTCAGATTGTCGTGGATGATCATTCTCTCATGTCTTGGAAAATTGACAAAATTATGTACCAACCAGACGTTGAAATGTAGTTCGAGAGCAAAACACTTGCAAACGAAGAAACACTTTTGTACGAAGATGGGGACAGGAGGAAGGCTAGAAAGCTCAGGAAGGCTAGGGAGGCTAGGAAGGCTGGGGAGGCCAGGGAGGCTAGGGTCCTCAGGAAGCTCGGGAAGCCCAGGAATCTCAGGAAGCTGGAAATTGAGAATTCTATTGTCTCGCGGAGGTTGGCTGTCATGTAGAGGTAAGATCGTGTTTTCGTCGCGGCCGATGACACGGGCGATGAGGTACTTCAAGAACGTCAACCTCATAGTTGCTGCTTGCAAAGGCGGTTTTTTCTTGAGTCACGTGGACGAGACAAGAAAACTGGTTTGTGTTTGTGTGTAAGTTCCAGTGTTCTCGAAAAGTTGATGTGAAGGTGCGTGTGTGTGTTTGTGTGTCGATGAGATGAGAAGAAGCAGAGAATCCAAAATGTGTGAGAGGGAGAGATAAGAAGAACACAAACATTAATACAGTCCAGCCCGTGAAACATTTTCTTTTGGCCACGATTTCCTAATGATTTTGATGTCAGTTTTGCTGATTACACTTTTGTGGCCCTCTGCCACAGCCGGTGCTGTACGGTCTTAGCAGACGCCGGGACGCCCCGGCCCCCCATGGCGGAGGACGGTCTTGTTTAACTCCTCTTACGCTTCTGTGGAGAGAAACGCCGTGACATGTGGCCTTCGATCGGCGGTGCTGGTATGTGACATGTTTCTGCTTTGGTTTCAATTTTTGCTTCTAGAAATCGACGGAAACAGGGGTGTGACTGACGTGAATACAGGCTGAGCCCTGGTAAATGAGCCAGCGATGTTGAAGAGCACCTCGCAATAAATCAACATTCTTCTTTATGGTGACATGGTCCTGCATAACAATGACCGCATTGATGGGATCGCTGGGAATTGAAGTCATTTTTATCGATCTGGAGAGGCAAAAGATGGGAAGTTGGGAACTTTAAAAGAGAACAGAAGTAGTTGTCTCGAGAGGCAAGAGATGGAAACTTTGAAAAGGAACCAGAAGTAGAAATACTGTAGAAAAGTGTGCGAGGGAGAGTAATAGTTCCAGCTGTGAGCGAGTAATTAGGCGAAGCGCAGCGGCGGCGCAACTTCCGTGTTTTCCTATTCAATTTCGTGTAATGGCCCATGCGTCCTTTTTTTAGGGGACTTTGCCCAATTGACAAATGCCGCCAGTGTTTGACTGTGACACGTGAGAGCCGGTAGTGCAACATAGGACAAGAATCGGACGAAAGAGGTGGTTTTAGCAGGAACGGCGTGGATGAATGAGGTGACCGCTTCATGGCTCATGTGTCGTGGGCGTGTTCTGCAAACTAGACTGACACGCACATCTGTATACACAAAGTAGACACGTGACAATGAACGCCAAGTGTGCCCTTTCAATACAATACTGACCATTTGAACAAACTCCCTCCGTAGATAGAAATCTACCTTACGCAGTAGAGTTTGGCGCCATTTCGCAAGGCACACGCGGCCCACGTCGACACAGCGCGTGGCGCCGCCCACGCCCACTCATCATCCATTAGACAGGCAGTCCAGCTGTGCAAGTCAACCTGTTTCACTCCCCGTGTGTATGCCATTTTCTTTATCAAAGTAGTGTTAAAGCCGGGCCATGCAAAGAAGTAATTGTTGCCGGGAGGCTTCCAGCCTTCGCGGGTGCTGGTACAACACTGCAGGGTGCTATGGTGGGCGCCTCTGCGAGACAGGGTCGCCAGGATCGATGCCGTTGAGGCCTAGGAATAGAGAAAATCATTGCGGTTAGAAGGAACGGACGTCAGAGGGGAAGGTGCAGTTTTTTTACTACTGCATCGAATAAGATCTCCAACAACTGTGGAAGTAGGTCGCACGGGGGCACTTGACATCGCCACAGCAACGTGTGTTCATCTCTTTATCTTTACTACAACGACGTTGCTAGCAATACCGTCTACTGCTAGCCGCTTCACTGTCGACAAGCGAACAAAAAAAAAAAGATGAAGCTGTTCGCCCATCATATTCGTCGTCATAATCATCATCGGATCACCACAACCCACCTTCTTCCAGCACTCAGAGCTCGGGTCCGTCCCAAAACTCGCGTCTTAGCTTGACGTACCACGACTGTTTGTGCGGGAACGACACTTGCTTCTCCTTGGAAAAGCCACACCGATCTAGATGTCTTAGAACTCTGCGGGTACACCGAGTCAGTGAATAGCCCAGCGTTGTTAGAGTCGAAAACGACAAATGAGAGAAAAGAGGAAAAACAAAGGATGTGACAGCGAATGAAAATTTGCGCGGACTTTACCTCTTGTTATCAACCCTGGGCTCCAAACACACATTCATAGTCCTGTTATCCGACGTGAAGCACCAGTGCACCAAGCTCGTCAACCAAGCCCCAACGCGGCCCCTCGACCACTCCTCCCCAATCATGATGTGCACTCCACGGTCCCAATCAGCCACCTCGCTGCCGACGTGACGCCCCAGAATATCCTCCTTCGCCCAGTACACCTCAAAGTACCCAAAAGGCACGCCGTCCCACAGCCCAATCACGGGGAAGGAGTGCTTGGAGCGAAGTCCCGCTTCCAGAAATTCGGACTCGTAGTCGCCCCAAAACTCCTTGACACGGGGATTTTGGAACCACGACTGCAGGAGTTCCTTGTCGCTCATGCCGGACAATGGCTGGCTCTGGCTCTGTTCCGGCGGGGCGGGACCGACGGGCCCGAGATACGGCACAGGCAGGGGTGAGCACGACGCTACGCGCAAGGAGAGGTACTGGCCTACGCTGTCTATATAGCGACTGTAGAAAACCTCGCCCATGCGCGGGGGCTTCGGACGAAGTGGATGGCGGATGTTGTTGGTGTACGTGTACTGCAGAGGCGGGGGAGGGTAGTACATGGGGAGTTGTGAAGACGAAAAGTAGGGCCCAAGGGGCAAGGTCACCGTGGGAGGAAGCGTTGTGGAAGATAGAGGCCCTACAGCTTCGGTCACCGGCTGTCCACTTGTCGTCGAGGGCATAGTTCCTCCACCGCTGGGGGTACGCGAGTGCCAGGCCTTGATCCCTTCCCTAGGTGAGCCAGATCCGCTCGTAATCGGAGAGCCAGGTGTCGAATACAAGCCTGGCGCAGAAGCAATCAATCTGCCCGCGGGTTGCAGCGAGAAAAGAAACAGTTGGGCCGGCATCTGCCAAAACATGCGCCTCGTGACAAACAAGTTGTCCCAGTCTCCGTCGCCATTGTCAACGCTCGTGCCCACGGAGCTATCATCGCAAGCTATCAGGCCCATCCTCTCCAGCTTGGGGATAAGATTTCTTCCGCGCAAGACCCCTTCTCGTTTGATGGTAATCTTCCATTCCCCCCGCGGCCTCGCTGCCTGGGGAGTGGCCCTGCAGGCGGCCGTGTCGAGGGCAAAGTCCGGCTCTGGCTGGTGAAAGTACCAGTATAACGTGATCCACAGCATCATGGCAATTTCGCGGGTAGGACTGGCCGCCGGCTTGTACTCTGCGTTGGACGGTAACGAAAGAGATGATATGAATAGAGTGTCGTTCTGCAGCGTGGGTGCCCTGAAGGGTCTGCTGCGTCTCTTTGGTCTCGGCTCCTCTTTGAGGACATTCACTGCCAAATGAGGTGTCCCAGATTCGTGGCCATAATCTTCTATTACGTCGAAATCGTCCGGCTCCTCCTCGGTATGTAGAACTGTCATCCAGCCCACCGGAAATGGGTGAAGGAGGTTATCATGATGGTGATGGTGGCTGCGGAACCCCATTCCCCCGAAAACGGGAGTAACGGTGATTTTCTTGCCATCGGGTAAATGCAGGAGCTCAGATGTCATGTCTGTATCCTTTCCCGGTAAAATTGCTTTCGAGACTCGTTTGATGACCTCTCACGGGGCAGACGCTACCCCTTTGCCACTATTATGCGTGAAATAGTCGTATTTTGGGCTGATGGGACGAACTGAACAGAGATCGGGATGCGAACTTTTAAAATCGAGCACGAATCCGGGCAGGGCCCCATCTTGGTTGACGCACAATGGCATCACTGGAACCAACTTTTGACGTTGGATTGGGAAGGACTTGTCGGGGTCGCTGCCCACTTTAACAATTGTCAAATCGAACGACACGTGAAGGCGACAAATCATGACAAACGTGCGGCTTAGCATTGGATAACGCGATAAGCCGATCCATGACAGGGCAGGGGCGATGCCCCAAGTGGGGCGTTAAATGGGCCGATGGATGCTCCCGCCAGAATCAGCGGCTGCCCAATGAGACGAGATCGGGAGTATGCATCAAGATGGAATCATACGGAGAATTATTACCTACATACATATACTCCGTATGTATTGTTGGAATCGCAGGACAGTCCTCAAGCCAAAAGGTGGATTGTGAGGTCAAAGTAAACACCTCAGCAACTAAGAAGAGGAACTGGAAGTGGACATACACGACTTCTGGCACGCATAACCATCCTCCGAGCCTCCATCCCTCAGCTCACGCTATCCTTCTTCGTCGGACGCAAGAGCAGCAAGATCTCTCAAGAGAGCTATCTTGGCTGCGGGCTCTGCCAGCTAGAGACATGGGCATGATCATCCGTGAACGAAGTGACGCTCGACACTCCTTCTTCCGCACCCAAGATATATACAACGATCGGCAACGCTTTCAAGACGAGAGGCTAGACGGGCTGTCTGCGACCCAAGCGTGGGTTCGGATCCTTCAGGAACAGAATCTGAAGCATTCAATCATATACGATGATCAGCAGCGTATTCGATCCATCATATGGACATATCCTTGGTGTGAGAAGAGCTGGAAGATGTTCCCGGAGGTGCTCGGCGTTGATAACACTTACAAGACGAACAGATTCAACATGTATCTGTTCCAAGTTACCGGCGTCACGGACCAGAAAACGGTCGCAAACTTCGCCTTTGGTCTTGTCAACACCGAGAAAGAGGAGGGATATAGCATTCTGTGCGAACATCTCGATCAGCTTCGCCGTGAGCTCGACATACCGGCCCCGAAGGTCATCATCACGGATAAGGAGCAGGCCTTGAAGAACGTCCTCGATCGCATCCTTCCTGATACTCAGCAACAACTTTGCGTGTACCATATCAATGCCAACGTCCACGCATATATCAACAGGGTATGGAGAGAGCCAAAGGCAAAAGCAGAAGACACCGATGACACCGATTATACCGATTATACCGATGATACCGATGATACCGATGATACCGATGATATCGATGAAACCGATGATAAAGATGATGTCGCTAAACTCGATGATGTCGCTGATATCGAAGACCCTTATTCCGACAGCAACATGGCCGTTGCAATCGAGGTAACCGACGCGATTGATGAAGTTGAGGGGATTCCTGAGACAGATTCGAGCATCAACATCGATTACTCGCGGGGTGGAATGTTCAAAGCCTGGCAGCAGGTGATCTACGCTCCCACTGAAGATACCTTCGATGCAGCCTGGTCTCGGTTGGAAAAAGCCTTTGGGAAGCATCAAATGCGCATCCTCCAGTACATCACTGGAGAATACATGCCGTGGCGGTACCAATGGGCCAAATGCTTCATC